>JAJIBD010004908.1:0-44686 GCA_021461705.1 Cryptotis parvus
ACAAGTGCTCTTTGGTTATTGGGTAATATTTCTTAGGAGATGTGTTATTGTCTACAAGTATGTTTCATGCCATGCCATTATTCTTGTGTGGATGATGCAATGAATCACTGGAGGAAAAGCTAATAGGAAATTTCCATAGAAAATAATTAGCTTATTAGGAAATACTAAGAAATAATAAATTGTTAGCTTTCTCCTCTATTAGAACCACTGGGAGATTTCTGGAATTTGAGAGCAATTTAATGAGAAGAAGAGATTTCAGGGAAAGGCGCTGCATTTGATCTTGAACATGATGTGAAGGCTGATATGGAATAAGCCTTCTGGTGGTTTAGAATTCCCACCGCTTTCTATTTTTGCATGGGGTCACACCCGGAGATGCTCAGGTTATCTATCTCTTTCCTCGTGGTTCCTCCCGGCTGTCACACTGCTTTAAAGACAGTGTCTCTGTTGACTCCCCAGCTGGAGCACTCTTCCAAATCCATGATTCATTCCTGGCCTTGTTTTTGTGTATTTAAGTGCTATTAGTCTCTAGGCTATGTTTCTTATATCCCAAAAAGCCAGTATAGAAAGGGAGTACTAAGAAAAGAGTAAGCTTGGACATTTAGGTTCACCTGGAATCTATAAGTGCTGAAATTCGGGAGTAAGGCACACACCTCATAACCTTCCTTTACTCTACTGTAAATGATCATCTCAAAACGCAGTATGGAGAGAGAGAGGAGAGAGATGGTATGGCAGAAAGAGAGAGAGAGAGAGAGAGAGAGAGAGATTGAGGGTGGGTGGGGAAATGCAGCTTTCTCTTAGTAGAGGCTGCTGAGTGTAGGTCGCAATAGGAGGTTAAGGGGGTACCCGTGTGGAACCTGCATAAGGGTGAAGGGAAGGGTAGGGTAACACCACTCAACCAGAAGTGTCATTATATAGTTCCCTCTCAGCCACCTTAACCCGATTTTACGAGACACTCTGATGATCCCATCTAGGGACACATAGGAGAGATTTATTTATCAAAGACTTCCCCAACCCTCACATCTCTGTTAGGTAGCAGAGCGCTGACTTATGGAAAGTGCATAAAATTATTTGAGCCTCAAGTTCCTAGGAGAGATTATTTTCTGCAACAAATATCATTAACAGCATTGCCTCCTGCTTGCAGAAGCAGCGCAATACTGAGTGTATCCTGCAATCATAGAACCAACCAGGAGTCTGTGGTACGCTTTAGAGCCAGGTTTGGAGAGACCGGGCACTTCTTCATCTTTAACACAACACTTTTACTTAAACAAAGGGGCACTTGGTCTCTGCAAGATGGATCCAGTGGTGTCTCCCTGAGGTGAGGGACCCGTAGCCCTGGCGAGGAGGAACGACTGCTAAAGCCTGACATCTGGTCCTGGGCAGGGTGATGATGTCTTTCATCCCCTGAGTAAACGTACCTTACCTAAGGAATCATCTTCCTGTCCTACACCCCGGTTTTCAGCCTAGATCTGAGCATCCAAGTCCATAGTTTCGAGTGTATAGGCGTCACCTTTCCCAGTGTCCGGAAGAACCCATCTACAACTCGAGTTCAAGAATGTCCAGGGTTGCCTATAAAATTGATGCACAAGAAAAAGGATCAAGTTGAGTGAAATTAGTCAGAAGCGAAAGAGAGAGACATAGAATGACCGCATTTATTTGCAAGACATAAATATTTCAGGTGGTCTTACCCTAAAAGTGGAAATTCCCGCAAAACGTGGAGGGAGTCGGAGGTTAGCAAGCAAGAGAAGGAAATATGTGAATAAATGTCGAAAGCGTTGATACCAATTTGGATAGAACTGGAGCACTCAAATATAATGAGCAAAAAATGCATATGATGGCTTTCTAAGTGTATGTAGTGCAACCCATGATGTGTAGGAGTAGCCAAGAGAGAGAGGGAGAAAGAGTAAATAGATAAAGAACCTGCATCTAGGCAGGCTATGGGGAGGGAGGGTAAATGCCTAAATGGTAGTGGAAGATGGGCACTGGTGGAGGGCGGGAGCTGGAAATACTATGTGACCGAAAGCTCCAAACATGAGCAACGACGTAATTGATATCTCACAATGGTATAAATGGAATATTTATTTAAAACAAAAAGAAAGTCCAAGGATGCAAATGTTAGGACAGTGTTTAGGGGGTGGGCCATAGCTGGCACCCCGCCTGACCTCCAGTTTGATCACAATGTCACCCAGATGGTCCCCTGAGCAACACCCCATTATTCCTGAGCTAGTTGTGACCTCCAAAATCAGAAAATCTGGATCCCCGTGGCTTTTGGGAGCCTTTGTTCTCTCCGTAGAAACTTGGTAAAAAAATGTCACACTCAAAAACATCTCTTCATAAAGGATTATGGAGAGTTCATAACCATGGAGCCTTGACCAGGCAATGCCTCTCTCTCCCTTTGATGAGTTAGCAGATATGATTTTATGACGACCTTCTCAGAGTTAGGAGCCAAAAAACATGAGTTGTTGGATAATGGAGAGGGTTGTCTCCACTGTTTCAGATGAGATACTGGGCAGCAAATCCATCTGAAACCATAGTGAACCGGCTCTGAGTCCTTGGAATTATCTGGACTAGGAAGGAAAGGGGAAATAGCCTTCTCCCAGACTTCTAGTTTACTCCATTTATTTCCAGAGAATCTCAACATTTTTTTATCTTGTTTTTGAGGGTCGCACCCAGCAATTAAATTCAGATATGGTCAAGGAGACCAAAAATGAGTTTCCGTGGAATTTAAGGAGGAAGCATATCGAAGTTCAACAGTGTTTTGGGCCACCATCTAAAAAACACAATTATTAATTGCTTAGTCCATTGAGGTTGTAATCTATACTTAGGGATAATCGCTTAAAAAGTAATCAAATAATGTCCACAATACATCAGTATCTTATCTCCCCTTTCATCATTTATTTGCTTGAGCGGGCAACCCAGCAATATTTTCCATATGTCCTGTCTCGGCTAGTAGAGCCCAAGGGCATCTGTTTGTCCAGGAACATAAAGCGGCCACAAACCATTATAATACGCCATGGGAATGGCCATGTAATTGTTACTGGTATTTGACATATCAAATACGACATGGGCAGCTTGCCAGGCTACCCGAAATGGTAGGGCATACTCCGTAAGTCACTTCTGGGGGTCAAAGCATTTATTGATGAAACCACAAATGCATAAATATTTTTTTAAACCAAGAAAAGTCTGAGTTAGTCTCGAGCAGAACCTAAACGAGATGGGTTCTGTGGGAAAATTCTCTGGTACGAGGAAAGAAAAAGAAGGGGGGGCACCTGACAGTCCTAAAGGGAGATGGCCCCTTCCCCTGATGGGAGTAGGGGGCGAGTGGACACCTAGAAAGGTGAGCCAGCCTTCGCCAGCATAAGCAGCAGGGTGCGCAGAGAAAAACCCTTGTAGGAGTCAGCCTCACGCGCTGACTGGGAAGCAGGGGGCGATCTTGACAACATGAATGGGAATACTTCACTGGCTCCACTTCACAGGTGGGCGCAGTGCAGGGTCCAGCACTTCCGCCTTCCGCCAAGGGCTTCTAGGAGCAGGGAGCTGGAGCTGCCCTTGTGGAGCCTGGTTTCTTCTTCTTCTTTGATGTCTTTTTGTGGTTTGTGCTTTTAAACTTAAATGCTTTCATCTCTTTGAAGTGGGAATCCGCTGCGGTATAGTGTTACTTAAATGGCCCTATTTTTATTTTTTCATCACGTGATTTCCCAGTTTCAAAACAATTTCTTTCCAAAGAGATCTTTGCATATTCTGTCGCGAGAGGCGGTCTATACTCCTGGGCGAAACCCAAACTACTGTTATTTTGACCTGAGCCTCCAAAAGAGACTGAGGTTTTCCCTTTATGTTGATAAGTTTAGTGTCTTCTATTGCAAAGAGTTCCTACCAAAGTGATTTTGCATTCCTGGTGTTAAAACCCCTAGCTCTGAAGAGCGGTAGGGGCCATCACTTCTCAAGCCTCAAGTGGGACTCTCTCTTTGTACCCGTGGGCCATGAAGCTCCCTGGTATGAGAGGCTCAGATGCTTCTCTTTTTGGCTTACTTCAGTCCCCTGGCTCGCTGCCGCTTACTATCCCTGGTGAGGGCGCTTTCATCCCTGTGTGTGAGGTGCTTCTAGCTTCAATGTCATAGACACCCGCCAGCATCTTCTCCTTCTTAGGTGACTTCTGGCTTCTATCTCACATCAGACTCAGGCTGAATCTTGGTCTTTAGTCCATTTGATTTTGACCTCTGTGAATAGAGAGAAAAAGAGATGTATGCGCTGAGGTCTGGAGTTCTCATTTTTCTCTTGAGCGGACAGACGCAGTTTTACAAGCTCCACTTATTCGATTTTTGCCGACTTTTGTATTCTCGTTGCTCTTTGGTTTCCACGTAGAGACCAGGACCCGGAGCAGGGCTTGACTTCTGGGTTTCTTTGAGGTGCTGTCTCCCCACTTAATCTATGGGTCTTATTTTTTAAATAAACCGTCAATTCAATGTCGGCGTGGACACAGCCTGAAATTGGCGGAATGACCCCGTTTTCTTCCTCTGTGACAAGTTTTAAAAGGCTCCTGGGGATGGATTGCTCCATGAATTCCCCAGGAGCGTTTAATCTGCTGGTTTGAAAATGTGCGCTGGCATTCCTTTATAGGGGACTGCATTTATATCGGAGTAATGCTTTGTGGGTATTGTCGCTTTTCTTTTAGGGATGTGGGATTCCTCCCAACTCCCCTGGAGCAGGGATGTGTTTTTGTTTCCTCTTTGTGTCCTCTCTTTATTTCTAAGTTAGCGTGCTTTCTTTGTAATTTTCTCCTACTTTTCTAATGCTAAACAAGGCTCTTACTTACTTGGTTTCTTCTGTTTTCTCAGTCATGAATCCATTTTATTTTCTAATATCTGGTTGTCAATGTTAAGTCCAATATCTGACTTTAACTCTGATTTAAATATTCCATTTGAACTAATTTGTGCCATTGGTAAGATTTGTTTAAAGGAGAAACATTTTGAGGCCAGAAGTACTACCGGGTCTGCAAGGTAGATCACGCTCATATTTTTATTACACTACCGTGGAAATACAATTCTTGAAGCTGTTTATGATTGAGAATCAGTCATGTAATGCTCAAGCACCCACCCTCCAGCAGTCTCCACTTCCCAACCCATGCCCCGATTCCCTACTCTCTACCCAGCCGGCCTCATGGGTGACACTTTTGCTCTTCTAGGAGACACTCCTTGAAGGGTTTCTTGGGGGACTGTGCAGCTGTGAATCAAACCCAGGTGAGGGAAACACTTGGGAACGCTAAGGGTTTCAGGGAGACCTTGAGTCTTTTCCTCTCCTGCCTTCAGGAATATTAACGGTAACCAAGACCTCTAGGATAGATGAGGCTGTCGGAGACATTTTCCTCCCCTGCGATCATGAGCTTTGAAGCTGGTTCCTTGAGGCCACCGAGAGGGTGATGCCAAGCGACTCAACCCATGACCTGCAGGAAAGACTCCAAGTGATATTTGCCTGAGTGACACGTGCCAAGCACAGACGGCAAAGCCAGACTTAAACTTGATCGCCGGCTTACTCATGGCAGTATTTAAGCACTCCAGTGCCAGCTTCTTTTTATTTTGGGCTCTTTTTAGCTTGGAAATACTCCCTTTATGAGGCCAGGAAACCCATTAAAGGCGAGCAGTATGTGTATAATACGAACATTGATCCACTTCATTGTGGGTGCTTGTAATGTCACTGTGAATGGCCCCTCGGGCTGAACCATGGGAGCTGCTCCAACAACTGTTTCCCTTCAACATATATTTCCTTACCTTGAGAAATGTCTTCCCTTAAAAATCTATAGTGTAAAATTATTTAGAGTGGAGAATATATTCATTGGCCATATCTAGACCATTAGCCCTTGCATAAGCAACATAGAACAGGATTATTCAGTGTGGATGCACAGGGACAAGTTCAGACTGGAGGTTGAGAAAATCTCTGAAATAAGTGTTGTCCATATAAAAGGGCTGTGGGGCCAGGCTGACCAGTAGGAAAACCCCATTACGCTCTAGAAAAACTCAAAAAAAATGATTGCATGACTGCACCACAAGACTCAGCATAACAACACAGAAAAGTTTCACTGATTTCAGCATGACCTTCGATATATGCTGCAATGGTCAACAAAAATTAGTACAGGCATGTAGCTAGGTTAGGTGGGACATTTAAAGGTCCTGTGGGTGTGGGCAATTAATTCAGAAGTGTTTTTCTGGGATTGGCGTGGAGCAGTGACTCCCACCAACTGTATTGTGAAAAACTTTTGTGCTTTGTATACCCCCAGTGCTTAAAATTAAACAAAACATAATAAAAAAAAAAATTAAATGAAAATAAAAATAGGCGGCGGTTCTCTTCCCATCACGTGCGGTTCAAACTTATTCATGTGCTCTGTAAATCGATTTCGGAACATATCACACGTGATAATGTCCCCCCTCTCTGCCCTTAACTCGCCGGCTTCATGACTCCGGCGATCCATCCCCGCCACCTGCACTGGTCACCTCCCACAGCCCCAGACTGGCTGCTGGACCAATCGTTGGCGACCTGGCAGGAGGCCCCACCCCGTCCCCAGGCAAAGTGCCCTTGCCCCTGACCCCGCGTTCAAGCACCTTCTGGAATGAAGTCTTATTCTATTCAACATATTTGAGTAATGGCTCTTGCAGCATAAAGTATTATTCATTATCACTAACACCATCATAGCATTGTGTTATACCACTTGCTTCCCTCTAGTCTCAGGGTTTCTAAGCTTAAAAACGTGTTCTTTGGTATATCTCATGGTATTATTATGGGGTAAATTCTTATTTTTAAGCCTCATGTGTAAGTAATTCCTTATGTATGTTGCTTTTGATTATTCTCTCTCACTTGATCACTTGAATCCCGTTATTCATCGATTTGCTCAAGCGGGCGCCAAGTAACATTTCCATTGGACCCTATCACGTGCCAATGTAGCCCAATGGCATCTGGTTGATTCAGGAATATGAAGAGCCTCAAACCGTTCCCTTCAGGGTCTTGACAAGGAAGTCTGACCATCTTGTAGGTGGGCGGCCACGTGATCTTTTGACATCCCGTGGGATCCAGTCGGTAATGGCTCTAGTCCAGCGGTTGTCTCCAAATCGCATTACATGTCCAGCCCATCTGGATTTTCGATGCCTTGGCAAACGAGACAGCATCCCTGATTCTGAAAGCCGACGGAGGTCAGAACCCGATTCCTTCTCTCACCTTGAGTGAGGCGTGATATTCCAAGCATAGCTCTTTCGATTCCTCTCTGGGAGACCCGAATAGCATTCTCATCCTGCTTTCGTAGGGGCCCAGGTCTCTGGGGCGTATGTTAATGCAGGGAGAACGGTGGAGTCAAAGAGATGTGCCCGGAGCCGGAGGTTCTTTGTCCTTTAGCTATTTCTTCGATGCCTTTTGAAGGCATTCCATGCCTCGCTCTCTTCCTCCTGCGCAGCTCAGGTTTTAGGTCGTTCATCATGTTGACTTCTCGACCTAGGTACCCATAACTGCTGCATTCAGAGATGTTTGTTCCATTGAGAGTGAATGGGGCCTCTGGAACTAGTTCATTTCTCCATGAACATAGTTTTCTTTAGATTCAGCTGTAGACCTATCTTTCCACATTCTTGGCCAAAGTCAGCCAGCATTTGTGCCGCTTGGCTAATGTTTGGTGTTATTAGAATCGATGTCATCAGCGAAGCGGAGGTGGTGTAGGTGCCGACCATCTCTATCTTCACTCCCATTCCTTCCCATTCTAATTGTCGCATGATGTTCTTGAGGGTGGCACTGAAGAGTTTTGGTGAAATGGTATCACCCCTGTCAAACCCTCTTTTGACATCAATGATCACTTCTTGTAGAATGGTGAGATCCTGGTGGTGAATCCGAATACAGCTCACGAAGGATCTTTGATGTATTGGGTTTGAACACCCTGTTTGGCTAGGGCTTGATGACTGCTTCAGTCTCCACAGAATCAAAGGCTTTCTGTAAATCAATGAACGTGAGACAGAGCGGCATCTTGTACTCCCTACAAACCTCAATGAGCTTGGTTACCATGTGGATATGGTCGAATTGTGCTGAATCCTTTCGAAGCCAGCTTGCTCGCATGGTTGTCCTTCATCTAGTGTTCTGCCAATCCTGTTCAGGATGACTCGTGTAAACAGCTTTGTAGATGACGGACAACAGGCAGATGGGGGCGATAGTTGCCATCTCCGTGAATGTCTCCCTTCTTGAACAGTAGAACTGTCCTGCTGATTTCCATTGGGAGAGCACCATGCATTCAGATAGGTAGCGTGTGAAGGTCTCAGCTAGTGTATTGATGAGTACTGGCGGCAGATTCTTCAGGTGTTCAGGTCTGACTTTGTCTGGGCCTGCTGCTGTTCCCTTCTTTACCAACAAAATGGCATGTCGCATTTCGGAGGCGGAGACCTTTGGGAAAGACATATCCATCTTGCGGAATTTGGTATGTGGGCAGGTGGACGTGGCTATCAAAGGGTTATTTGATATTTCAAATCAAATAACCCTTTGGCTATCAAAGGGTTATTTGATTATTCTCTACCAAACGGTAATATTTTTTATCATTGATCTGGTAACTTAACAATGATGTCTGTTAGTATAGGGTAATTTTTTGTTGCTGTTTGTTCATTTTTGGTGTGTAGCAACATTGGGATTCTCTAAACTTCCTAGAATTCTATACTTAATATTTTACAAAGAAGGGCATGGGAAGGTCTCAACTGCTATTTCTTGGAAATAGATCTCTGTTTCTTTCTCTCATTCATCTTCTTAGTATTTCCTTGATCCACATTATCCTTTCCTAATGGAGTCTCATCATTCTAAAAAGAATGTATTTTGCTTTAATAATGCTTATTTTGCCCATTTTTATTCAAATCAGTACTCAAAGGTTATATTAAAATTCTCTTAATTATTCAGTTTGCGCCTATTCGCGATTCTTTCCAGAGAGAGTTTGGTTTCAGTCACTGTTTCATCAGCCTCTCTCTTTAGAATATTTTGTATCTTTTTTTTTTTGCTTTGATGAAGAACTCCTTCTGCTCTGTTCCTGAACTAATTTTCTAACTTATTTGCTATCATGTATTCTGTTCACTAATTCATTTTCCCCTTATAGCTATCCCATTTTTTGTCCAGAGGGGTCCAAGCAACAGTACGGCAAGCAGGCTTGCATGTGGCCCCTCTTGGGTTCGATTCGAGCATCACAAATGGTCCTCTGAGGCTGCTGGAAGTGATCTCCGAGGTGCAGAGCCAGGAACAAGTCCTAACAACAGCTGGTGTGGATTGAAAACAATCTATGAATCGATCAAATATATTATCAGCGACAACCTAATTGTGTTGGTGTGATGCAAAGCATAGAAAGAGTCCTTGGTGGAAGAGAGAAGGATGCAGGTGGTTGTTTAGAGAGAATGTGTAGCTAGATAAAGGTCTTAGGTAAAGGGGGAGGTGTCTAAGCAGGAGAAGCCACTGGTGATAAGCAGCAGTGAAATCGCCAGCGCTTTAGACTAAACATACCATGAAGCTCTGTTTCTGCACAATTAGGTTGTCACCTGATTTGGTGATATTTAGGCTGGTCCTTTAGAGACCTCTTCAATGACTAAATTTAACCTTTTGACATTTACTTAATTTATCCACTCAAAGGCACTGTAAATTCTTATATTAAAGGACTCATTCCTCTTCCAAATCCTTAGGTATTTAGTCAGCGAGGAAGATCTAACAGGGCTTTCCTTCAGCTCTTGCCCTTAGTGCATGGACCAGCTTGTGTTGAAACCACTTGTTACCACTTGTTACCAGAAGATCCACTTCTGAGCTCAATAAACTTTTCTGATGGGACCAGTCAGGGATGCTTGCTGCTTGTTGATAGTGTCAGTGGCTTCTCTGGGCTAAACTATCATAGTCTGCAATAAAGTGGGAGGTGTCCGTCTCATCTTAGCTTGACTGAATCCTCTGCAGAAACAGCTTCATAGTATGTTTAGTCTAAAAGCGCTGGCGATTTCACTGCTGCTTATCACCAGTGGCAAGACAGAAAATGGAACAGAGTGCTAACAATTGTTGAGGGGTACTAATGCCAACCTAGAACTGAGCATTAAATAGAGGCAAAAGATACACATGACAACCCTTTAATGTATGTTCTGTAATCCATAGTCTGGAGGGGAAGGAAAGAGAAAGAGAGAGAAATGGAAAGAAATAAAGAACCTGCCATGGAGCAGGGCTGGGGAGGGGGAGGGAACCGGGGACGTTGGTGGTGGGGGATGGGCACTGGTGGCGGGATGGGTACTGCAACACTGTTTGACCAAAACCCAAAAAATGTACTTTTTAATTGTATATCTTTGTAATTTTAAAAATAAAATAATTAAAAAAAAATCCTTTATCACCAGTGGCTTCTCCTGCCCAGACACCTCCCCTTTACCTAAGACCTTTATCTAGCTACACATTCTCTCTAAACAACCACCTGCATCCTTCTCTCTCTCCACCAAAGGCTCTTTCTATGCCACAACTTCGTGCATCACACCAACACAATTAGGAAAATACCTCTCGGTTCACAAAAATGGAACACTGGGTCTGATTTAAAGTTTCTGGTCCCAGAAATTTAACTCCACGGTTCTGATATAAAGGCTTAGAACTGCAGGTGGTAGGGGGTGAGAGAGAGAGGACATCTACCTACAACCCAGCCTCTACCCCAATTGCCAGCACTCAGCAGCAGCCACAGCCTCCAGACTTAGCACCCGGAGTGACTTTCTAGTCCTGTGCTCTGCACGTTGCCCCAGAGTCCTGTGCCTACCTGTAAGATCTGGGGTGGCTTCTGAAGCTCTGACCTGCTGAGTTGTGGCAGGAAGGAGCTCCAATCTCACTGGCTGTGTTGCAGCAACATCTTAAATTATTACCAACCTACCTTCAAAAAGTAATTTATTGAAGAAAATCCCTCTGTCGACGAACTTGTATGAGCAGCTGATTCAAATTGGTGGTTTCTGGTTTACTAAGGGGAATTTTCCCCCCCCCCATTCAGGTTTATTTCTCCATATTTTAAAGAAAACATTTTTTGATAACCAGTGTATGCACAAATGAAAAAAAAATCATACTGCATACATTTAAGTATATACATTTCATTCATCATAAATAAGTTTAAAATCAGAATGCATAAGTATAATTATAATATGTACAAAGAGCGTTCTCGTGGGGCCTGAAATATAGGAATTGCTTAATGATAATTTATCATTATCTTTATAGAAATTTAAGTATCATGGGAGCAGAGGCCTGGTTCTTATCTCTCTATATTTTCCTGTACCCTGACTAAACTTCAATATTTGTTACATAAATGGCCAGCTAAGGGTGCGGAGTCCTGAGAGAGAGGAATGTTTCTTGGAGGCTAAGTGGGAAAAGCAGAATAACTTTTTTGGTACTGCAGCATGTCAAAGTACCCTTGCATTTTCTTGTTTTTTTTCTTACTTTTTTTCCTTTTTTTATTTTATTATACCACTGTGATATATACAATACAAATTTCTTCATGTTTGGGTTTTGGTTGTACAGTGTTTCAGCACCCATCCCACCACCAGTGCCCATTTCCACCAGCAATGTCCCGATACCCCCCTTCCCCCCCCCTAGCCTGCCTCTTTGGCAATTTCTTATCTCTGTTCTCTCTCTTTTCTCTCTTCTTCTCTTACACAGTGTGGATTGCAATACGTACATTTGAGGTTATCATGTGTATCTTTTGGCTTATATCCCAATGCTCAGTTCTAGGCTAGTATTATCACTTTCAACAATTATTGGCACATTATTCCCTTGTCTGTCTTCCCTAAACTCTGACTTCGCACATGTTTGTGGTAGATTCCACCTTTGTGGTTGATTCCTCCTGATCCATGTTTCACCTCACCTTGGATATTAGTTTCATATATACATATATACATACATAGATATGTATATGTACATGTATATATATATGTATATATGTACATATACATATATATACATTGGTATCACTCAAATAAATGCAGCCATTCTTTATCTGTCTTTTCCTTCTGGCTCATTTCTCTCAACATGATCCTCTCCACATCCATCCATTTATAGGCTATTTCATAACTTCATTTTTCCTAACAGCTGCATAGTATTCCATTGTGTAGATGTGCCAAAGATTCTTTAACCAGTCATCAGTTCTTGGGCAATCTGGTTGTTTCAGATTCGGGCTATTGTGAATAGTGCTGCTTTGAACATAAAAGTAGGGATGGTGTTTCCGCTACAGGTTTTTGGCTTCCCCAGGGTATATTACCAGGAGTGGTATGGCTGGGTCATGGGAGCTAAATGTCTAGTCTTTGGAGGAATGCCCATATGGTTTTCCCAAAAGGTTGGACCGGTCAACATTCCCACCAACAATGGATGAGAGGCCCCTTGACCTGCATGCACACCAGCACGTGTTCTTGCTCCTTTGGGTATGCGCCAGTCTCTGTGGTGTGAGATGATATCTCATTGTGGTTTTCATTTGCATCTCTCTGATGACTAATGATGATGAGCTTTTTCTCATATGTCTTTTGGCCATTCGAATTCCTTCCTTGTCAAAGTTCTGTTCACTTCTTCTCCCCGTTTTTTGATGGGGTTGCCTGTTTACTTCTTGTAAAGTTCTCCCAGAGCCTTATATATCCTGGCTATTAATCCCTTATCAGATGGGTATCGGTGAATATTCATTCCCAATCTGTGGACTGTCTTTGTACCTTGGTCACTGAATCTTTTGAGTTGAAGAAGCTTTATCGTTTCATGTAGTCCCATAAGGTTTATCTTTGTTGCGATATTGAGATCTTTAATCCATTTTGATCTGATTTTTTGTGTATGATGTTAGACAGAAGCCCCAATTCATTTCTTTACATGCAGCTGCCCAGCTTTCCCAGCACTACGTGTTGAAGAGGCTCTTTGCTCCATTTCGCACACTTGGCTCCTTTTATAGGAGATGACTTGATCATGTATTTGAGGCTGGGTGTCAGGATGCTCAACTCTATTCCATAGGTCCACAGTTCTGTTTTGATTCCAATACCATGCTGGTTTAATTACTATTGCTTTGTAGTACAGTGTGAGTTGGGAAAGGTGATGCCTCCCATCTTCTTTTTTTCCAAAGATTGCTTTAGCTATCCATGAGGCTTTATTATTCCATACAAATTTTAGAACTGTTTGGTGCATGAGAAGAATCTCATGACTATTCTTATAGGGATCGCATTGAATCTATGTAAAGCTCTAGAGAGTGTTGCCATTTTGACACCATTCATTTTCACGATCTCTTCATTAGACTGATTCCTAGGTATTTGATTTTCTGTGGCACCATTGTCAATATAATTATTTTCTCTATATCTCATTCTTCTCATTTTTTATTTATATTGGAAATCCACTGACTTTTTAGGTATTAATTTTGTACTCCTTCACTCTACTAAAGGTATCTATGGTTTAAAGTTGGTTTTGAGTCTATGTATTTCTTGAGCTGTTGCTTATCTAAGAAGTTGTTTTTCTTTACCCTTGCATTTTCTAGAGTAGAAATCTAAACTCTCCATTGGAGATCCTCCAATGTAGGTTCTTCCGAGGCTGCTGACCTTATAGTCAAACATGCAAAGCATTCTGTCTTAGAGAAAACTGGTATCTCATATTCCTTTGCATCCACAAGGTTCTAGGACTGGAACTTCAGTATTTGTGCTAGCAACATTACCCAGATTCTCTTCATTTCATTATATTTGAGGAGGTTAAAAAGGTGCCATGAAGAGATACATTGACTCTACTAGTTTTCCAAAGACCAAACTTCTAGTTGAAACTTCTTAGTTGAAAATGAAAGGCTTTACATTAGCTACTTTATCTATCAAATGGTTACATCCCAGAGCAAGAACACTGGTTGTGGGGGGGGCGGGGTGTGTTATATAAATAGTAACAGCTGCGCCAACTACTTAGTTGCCATTTGTAGTACATAAGCGAAAAACTTATCCTTCATGGTGACTCCAAGGTCTCAGCACCATGTCACAGGTGAGGGGAGATGCAGAGTGGTTAAATACCTTCTTAAGACCACCACCGAGCTGATGAGTTTTTTTTCCTTCCATGAGGATTAGCTAAACACAACACGCACTAGGTATGCAACTGAACAAAATTAAGAATGGTCTAAGAAAACACTTGCCAAATCATTATTCCATGTCCCTTTTAAATGAAATGCAGCAAGTAGCAATGCTGAAAAGAGATAACAGTTCTGGGGAAAATACCGAGAGACATTGAATGTTGAGTTCTATGTAGTAACAGTAATCCTATGAGACTTTGGGTTGTTTTCCTTCTAGAGAGGATCTTCTCTGTACTAGAAATGCTCTACAAGTTTTTATGGACAGTTGCTCTTAAACTTCATTTCGTCCTCTCAGAAAGGAAATCCCCCATTGTCAGCTGAACACACAGTCAGAACCAGTGGGTCCATGAAACTTTAATCAGCCAATAGGTCACTCACCTAGTCATCACTATTTCCTTTGTTTGGAAATTTGTTTCCAAGTTTGTTTCTGAGTTTGGAAGCTTGGGTGAGAACTGAACTGAAGAGACATCAACCCTCAGAAATGGACAAAATTACATAGCACCTAGTTCAAGAAACAAAGTTAAAACAAGAAATGATGACTCTTTCACCTTTTCTTGGAAACTTTGGAAATACATTTTAGTATCTCGTTTCAAATAACCTTTTTCAAACTTTTTTTTCTGACTTGATACTCTATTGACATGGCTCACCCCCTGTGATGACCTTCATAAGGTCTCTCTTAAATACCTGAAGACTATAGGAATTAATTTTAGATGTGTTTATAAAAGATAGCCTGGATTTTTTTCTTATGTATTTATATATTTAATTTTTTGGATCACCCGAAGGAGACTATTATGAAGTTCATGATCGGGTTTCTGTTATACCTTGTTCCACACCCATCCCTCCACCAATGCACATTTACCAATACCACTGTGCCCCGTTTCCCCAACACCAACCACTGACAACTTGCATCTAAGGCAGGCATTTCTCTCTCTCTCTCTCTCTCTCACTCTCTCCCTCTCACTCTCTCACACACACACTCCTTTTATACATTGTGGTCTGCAATACAGACACTGGAGGGTAATTCTGTAAATCCCTTTACATCCTTTCAATCCTCAGTTCTAGTGTAGCATGACTATTTCCAACTAATATTTTCCAAATGGTCCCTTCTCTATCTTGCCTACCCCGGGTCCCCCACAAACATGTGGTAGATTCCAACCTAGATTTTTTTTTTGTATAGTGGTCTTTTACTTTTTTATTTTTATTTTTTGGTTCCACAGTGTTCCAACAACCATCCCTCCACCCAAACCCATCTCCCATCACCAATGTCGCCCCCTCCCTCCCCCTCCCACACCCCAACTACTTGACGGGTTCTGCGGGTCACCTCTCTCCTCTCTACCTCTCCCTCCCGCCAAACTTTCCTGCACATCATGGAATGCAGTGCATTAAAGGACATTACTATTTCCACTATTTTAATGGATGGCGCGGCCGTACCATCCATTAAAATAGCTTGAACTGGTTTTGCTCTGTTAATCTGGTCGTGCGGTAGTGTCCCAGGGTCCTGACAGAGAAGGTGGTGGCTAGTGTGGTGGGCGAGTCTCATCCAGCTGCCTTCGGGATCCCCCAGAGGTCATGGGCCCACTCCCAAAACCCATCTGTCCTACCGGGAGCCCCATGGGCAGCTGGACCTCGGGCGAGCCGAGTTCCAGTTTCCCAGGCCACTTGTGAGGCTCTTCTTCCTATGGCTGGTGGCCCGAGGGGCAGCTCCTGGGCTGGGCGGGGGCCACCAGGCTCCACAAAATGGAGGGGGAAGGGCCGACCCCTGACTCCATCTGACGAATTCCCAGTGATTCCCGCTTCTGGGAGCCGCCTACCTGGGCTCGAACTGGTTTTGCTCTGTTAATCTGGTTGTGCGGTAGTGTCCCAGCGTCCAGACAGCGTAGGTGGTGGCTAGTGTGGTGGGCGAGTCTCATCCAGCTGCTTCAGGGACCCCCCAGAAGTGATGGGCCCACTCCCAAAACCCATCTGTCCTCCCAGGAGCCCCATGGGCAGCTGGGCCTGGGGCGAGCCGAGTTCCAGCTTCCCCAGCTGCTTGTGAGACTTCTTGCTATGGCTGGTGGCCCCAGCGCCCAACCTAGATTTTTAATGGCATAAATAACCAGCACTACTTCTTTGAGCTGATTAGCAATCCCCTTCCTTTCTGCAGTGCAATGTATAAAGATAAAATGTTATTTAAGTCTCCCGGGCACATATGGCAGACACCTGGCAACATAGTAATTCACCTTTTTCTCTTGGCACCATTTTTCAAGTAAGAACACCTCTTTATACACTGTAATGCATGCTCTAAAACACCTCCTGAAAATACTGAAGGTGTTTTTTTTCATGTTTAAAGAACAATGAAAGTGAGCAAGAACCATGTTTTCTTTAGGACCATAAATATTCCTCCTTTTCAAAGCCAAGAACTGCACATTACACAAGGGATATATTCTAGAAGAGAGAGAGCAGACAACTCAGCACACTCTGATATCATAAATCCCTGTGGAGACTCCATGAACTTGGTAAGTGATTGTGCTCCTTTGAGGATCAAATCACTTCATCCTCAGTGCTTTTATTTGATTGCCCTCCAAGGAGGAAAAGGACCATATGGATTCATTCTACCATTGCTCCTGAGTCTCCCACCTATCCCTGTCTTTTCTCCAGCTTGCCCAGGATATTTCCTGTCTGAACCAAATGAGAGGCCAGTCTTTGATTTGGAGTTCCAGAGTGGGAGAGGACCCTACTGCAAATAAAATAGAAAATTTGCTGCTTGGACTTTCAAGTCTTCTGATCTCAGCACCCTAGGCTGTGCAAGTCCCCAGTACTTTAATTTTCTGAAGAATGTGCTAGACCAGTGGTCCCAAGTAGAAAAGGTAAAACTTGTCTGGTAACACTGAAAAATTGGGAAAATCAAACTGGTAAGGGGTTGGTTTTAAAACCTAGAGTTTATAATGTTTGTGTTTAGCATTAGACAATGAGAATGCATAGCAAAATGATGAAGAAAACAGGCTTGATAGCCAAAAGATCTGTGTTCGATTCTGTCCTGGTCACTAAAATCATTTGAACCTGAACAAATATCTCTAATGCTACCACAACAAGTCATTTTTTGCTTGTGTTTCTTCTATGTCTTTTATAATTTCAGGTCTTACAACCAATTGAAAAGTTTTTATGAAATAATTAACTATAATGCAAAGTTATATACATTTTATTAATTCTTACATTTCATTTCAATTCATATTTATTAATGCTGTATATGGTTTATAGTGTAGTCTGCTTTCTTATTTTCATTTTCCTTTTTGGTCTTGTTTTGTTATGCAATTGCTACCCAATACAATTTAGTGAACATTATCCCTGTTTCCTTTTATGCATTTAGTTCTTTGGTTGTAAATGAGCTTACTTTGGCCTGTGGATATACTGGGCTATGATATGTTGCATCGGTCTGTATGGCTTTCTTGTTTAACCAACATCCTGTTTTAATTACTATCAATTTGCACTCTACTTTTAAACTGGGGGCATATAATATATCTATGTTTGTTCTCTTCGCTGTTTGTACTACTTTTTATTTTCCAAAGAAATTGATTTATTGGCTTGGCAAGTTCACTCAATTGTTTATATCTTCAATCATGAGCATGATATTTTTCATATGTATACGTATGAATAATCCATGTCTGAATACGAATAGGTCTATAAGAGATCTATAAGTATTGCTGCAAGACATGAAAAATTCTAATCAGTTTTTCCCAAAAAATTACTAATTCTCCTGACTTTTTAGTCAAGATCAGCCTTTGCCTAAAAAAAATTACATGCATTTGTGTGTGAGTGTGGGTGTAGTTGTGTGTGTGTGTGTGTGTGAAGAGCCTGACTTGGTACTGACAAAGACTTCTAGTCAATGCCACATTCATATATCATACATACAGTGTGAGATCCCTGATCCTGGGTGTAGGGGGTTCCCAAGCATCACTGGGAAAGGGACAGTGACTTGGGAGCAGCTCCTGAGCAGTGCTTGTGTGGTCCAAACTCAATCAAAAGCGATGAATGAAACATCTATCATAACTTCTTTGATTTCAGGAATCACCTTCACACCTTGCACTCTCAGCTGACATCGGAAGACATTCTTTATTGATTGCACATGTCTAAGGCGCAGTGCATTGTGGTCAACGAGGCTATGGGCACACTTGTGGATTCCGCCATGTCCCACTGTCCTTCGTTAAAGACCAAGATCCTTGTAGCAGAAAACAGCTGCTATGGGTGGCTGGATTTCAAAAACTTGATGCTGTGAGTGAGCAATTTCAAGAAAAATGGTACTTTTTAAAAATCTCATTCGGAAAGCAAGGATGATTTATTAAAAATATGGCTGTAATTTGGTAGTATGAGAATAGAGATAAAAATTTGAAAGTAGTATCACATCCTAAAGCCAGAGGAAATCCAGCACAAGAATTTCTGGTGTACCTTATGAGTACTCAACTCCTCATTGTCACCTAAAGAATCAGGGAAGGAGATAGTAAAGAGGGTAGGGCATTGGCCTTACATATGGCAGACCCTGGTTTGATCCATGGTATCCCATATGGTCCCCTGAGCACCGCCAGAAGTAATTCCTCAGCACAGAGCCATAACTAGCCCCTGAGCATTGCCAGGTTACCAAAAAAACAAAAAAAAATGAATCAGGGAAGGTGATGGTCCATCAAGTAACATAGGGGAGTCTAAAATAAAGTCATGGTATTCATTTAGGGAATATTACGCTTTTAAGCCAAGACACAAACCCAAGTTTTAGCCTATATGATGTGTGTTCGCTTTTTGGAAGGGAGTTGTAGTTACTATTCACCAGCCAAGGTCTTTCTTTGAATATTCCGTACAAGCCCCATGCAGAGTTGGGAAGGGAATGAATCTGTAAGTAGGGTATTCTATAGCCAGGTATATATTACTCCAAGCCTTCACAAGATCCTTGTCTTTACTTCACGGTTCTTTTGGATATTAGGCTTTCGATTAATTAGAGAACAAGCTCGATTGCTTGGAGGCAAACAGCATTTCTCTCTGATCTAATTATAACTACATTATACTTAGAGAAGCAGTGTAGCCAGGCTAAAATTCTGGTAAGATCTGTCTAGTCCCACAAAGAGTGTGGAAGCATGAGAGAAAATGTTTCTACCTGCTAAGATAGAATACATGGTAAGATATACAGCCACTTTGTGTCACAGATCCAATCTGTGTCTCTGCCCCTATTTACAAAGTGGCCTGCAGAAGGTTAGTCCAGGCAAGATGCAGAGGCTCTGGGTAGCAGTGAACTGCAACGCCCCTTCCTACTTGCTTACCTCAATTTCCATGACGCCCCTTCCTACTTGCTTACCTCACTTTCCATGGAGAAATGAAAAAGAAATGAATATACTTTTCTGTCATTCTCAGAAAAGAATGATCCAGAATTAATCTTGTGATTTATTATATAGTTTTGCTTCTTTATAGAATCTAGTCAAAAGGTCAACTTTTGATGGAACCTTAGGCATACAGTGGAGGCCCATCTGTTTGTTTGAGAAGCTCTTTTCACAGAGTAGATGTTACAGGAAATGTAAATGACCATTATCCATGTAACCTTGGAGTCACATTCCTCACTCTTTCTTGACAGGAAGTAAACAAGATCTTTTTTCATTTTGGGGGCCATACCAGGCCATGCTCAGGGCTTGTTCCTGGATCTGTGGTCAGAGATCACTCCTGCAGGGCCTTGGGAGACCATATGATGGTGAGATGTAACCCTGATCTCTGTGTTGGTATATACGTGTATATATCAGGGTTCCATATCTACCATGTATAGCAACACATATATACCTTGGTATATATGTTTACCAAGGTGTGGTACATAAATAGATATATGTACCATACCTTGGTGTGCAAGGGAAGTTCCCTACCCATTGTACTATCTCTTCGATTCCAGAAGAAAATATTATAGAAAAAGGGAAGAGGGAACCACATTTTAGGATGGTTGGATTGCTGACTGCTCGTACCAGTGATGAAAAGAACACCCATCAGATAAGACAAAGATTTCTGAATAAGTGTTAGCCCTGCCCTTATCTTAATCTTCTGAGGAAAGAGTAAGTTAAGAACAACAGACTCTTCCCAGAGACCTTGTTGATTTGAACTCTGTCATTGTTTGAAACACTTATTTAGGCACCATGATTTACAAATTTGTTCACAAAAAGGATTCAGAATGCAATGTTGCAAATCCAATACCAATAGCAGGGTCAATTTGCCTCCCACCACTGTTTCCTGGCTCCCTCCTGTTGGAGTCCACACCTGACCCTCCTGTTGGAGTCCACACCTGAATCTTGCCTGGAGTTACATTCTGCAGGATAGTTTTTAGATAGAGGTCCAAAAGACAGTTTGGATCTGTGGCTCTCTATGTGCAGAATATCTTACCATGTATTCTATGTTAGCTGGTACAAATCCACCTCTCATTCTCACAGATTCCCCTCATGGGACTGGACAAACCTTCACTGTATCACTGTCTTCCCGTTCATCGTCGATTTTCTCAAGTGGGCACCAGTAATATCTCCATATGACCTGTCTCATGCTACTAGAGCCCAAGGGCATCTGCTTGCTCGGGAACATAAAGGGCCTCAAACCATTACATCAGGTCATGGGAATGAGGTCTGTAATTGTTAATGGTATTTGGCATATCAAATAGGACATGGGATGCTTGCCAGGCTCTGCCGTGCAGGTGGCATACTCTTACAGTCACCTCTAAATCCAGCATTTATTGATGAACCACGTGGCCGCAAGCAGCAGCAAGAGCCCGGCTAAAATAGGCTCTTCTCCTAAGTGGACTTCTTGAAAGAGGGAAGTCCGGATGTGGAAAATGGCGGCCTTCATGGAGTGTGTAGATTGTCTGGCTTGTTGCAAGGCTCTGCTGGGGTGGCGGGCCAGGACTAGAACCCGCCATCTCTCCCGGGTGCCTCAGGAGCAGGTAGGCACAGGGAGAGCATGTAGCAGCTCTGCCCCATGTCTGTGAGTCTCTTGGATCAGCATACCTGAGCTGGATTTGAAAAAGACTGCTACAGGGTGGGTCTGATGAGCCGGGCGGCAATAGGCTCTTCTGCTGGGTGGACTTCTGACAATAGGGAAGTCCAGATGTGGAAAATGGCAGCCCTCATTGAGTGTGGGGGGTTGTATGACTTGTTGCGAGACTCTGCTGGGTGGCAGGCCAGGACTAGAACCCGCCAGCCCTCCCGGGTGCCTTGTGATCAGCTGGGCACAGGGAGAGCAGGTAGCAGCTCTACCTCAAGTCTGTGGACAATCTTACCCGTATTTATCTGGCTGCATTGGATCCTCCTTTCAATATGATATAGCTATCATGAGATCAGAGAGAAATGCTCTTTGCCTTCTGGCAAGCGAGCCTGGCTCTCCAACACATTAGAAGGCTAGTGCCTAAAAGAACTGTGAAATGAAGACATGCATCTCCTGGGGCGTGAAGAAATCTTCACCTAGCTGTAGAAAGTTCATGGTACTGATACATGCCTTTTGTATTAATCCTCAGATATGTTTCGTCTCAGATGCCCTTCCCCCCCCATTACTGCAGAGGGCCTGCAGGGGAACCTTCAAAGGCAAATCTTGGAGAGGGCATATAAACATTTCAGTGGGAGCAGGTGAGCTCCTGGGGGTAGCAAACCTGAAAGAATTGGCCTCCACTGGGCCTAGTCAGGCCAATGGCAATACAGATTTAGCCCTCTTCTCTGCCTCTCACTCTCTTCCTCTTTTGCCCTTTTCCCTCTGCTCTCTTCCTCTCTGCTCTCTGCCCCTATGGGCCTAAGCATGTGGTAGCATCCATCTTGACTGAGAACCCAAAGTCTCCATGAGACCAGGGCACAGCTAGGAACTTTAAAGTTTCTGGTTTTCCAGTTACTGGATTGAATTGACAGAATTTATGAGCGGGAAGGCTTTTGGAAGTTTCTTCAGATTCGAGAGTCTTTCTCATTCCACTGGCCGCTTGTCCACTGGGGCAGATGGGGGGTTCCTATCCTTATCCCCAATTTTCTGGCTGAACCCAGCATCCTCCAACAATCTCCCTTCCCATCAGCCTTCTTTTTAAGTACATCTGATTAATGACCTTTGGGTGTGTTTGTTCTCATTTAGTTCCTACACTTTCAGTGTTGTTGGCTATTACTTGCAAGCAATATGTATACAACACCCTGACTTTTTTCCCTGCTATCACGACTTAATTCCAGGCAGTCTAGCTGCCAGCTACAAGAAACACTGGAGTAAGCCATGAGATGTGGTTTATTCTGGATATGGACAGATTGCTTGACATATCTGTCAGCTCTTAAAAATCAG
Source organism: Cryptotis parvus (assembly GCA_021461705.1). Classification (NCBI taxonomy): domain Eukaryota; kingdom Metazoa; phylum Chordata; class Mammalia; order Eulipotyphla; family Soricidae; genus Cryptotis; species Cryptotis parvus. The sequence goes on from JAJIBD010004908.1 coordinate 22,340, forward strand.
GATCAACCCACTGAGCAGACTTTCTGACCTCTAATCAAAAGATATTTTATTCCAATAATATACCGATTTTAAAAAATTAAAATAAATCAAATTAGACATCTACAAGCCCCAAACTCATTCTGTTGGAACAAATACATTTTCTTAGAGCACTGACAGGTTTACGATGACCGAGTCAGGTTAGTACCTCCAGCACTATGCTGTGGGCTTACATTTATGGCAAAGTTCAATTTTCATTTTGCTTTTTTGGGTCTCACCATGTGATGCTCTGGGATAACTACTGGCTCTGCACTCAGGAATTATACTTGGTGGTTCTCAGGGAACCATATAGGATGCTGGGGATAGAAACCTTGTCAGCACGAGCAAGGCGAGCACCATCCCCACTTTACCATAGCTCCAGGCCCTCAACATCTTATTTGTCATGGATTTTGTGCAAACATTCTTACTTTGATTTGTGGGGGACTAACCATATCCAACAGTACACATGGCTACTCCCTGCTCTTTCCTCATGGCAGTTCTCATGGACCCATGTACTGTCAGAGAATAAGGCCAGACCGCCATCGTGAAGTCTGTACTCAACCTATTAAACTGTATCTCCAGTTACAATTTATGTTGTAAAATTACATAAAGGCCAGCAGGGATGGGGGTAGTTCAAAGAACTGGAGAAGATGCCTTGCATGTGGTAGGTCCCAAATTTGACCCCAAGTAGAGTATTCCCACCTCACACCCAGACTTCATCTCACAGAAAACCACGGAGTCCAAAGAGCATTAGATCCAGATATGGAAACTTCCCACCTCACTGCCCAGATGTCATTGGGAATGTGTGACACTGGGAACACTGAGTATTTCTTGGGAGGCACCAAAATATTTTTCTATAACAAAGACTTTTACTGCTAGATATTTTAGAAGCCCCTTTAATAGCAGCCTCAAGCCAGGCCCTTAAGTAGAGATAATGAAGAAGCGGTTATGTTTTGGATCCCATGGGATGTCAAAAGATCACGTGGCCGCCCACCTACAAGACAGTCAGATTTCTTCATCAAGACCCTGAACGAACGGTTTGAAGCTCGTCGTATTCCTGAAGCAACCAGATGCCATTGGGCTGCATTGGCACGTGATAAGGTCAAATGGAAATGTTACTGGCGCCTGCTTGAGCAAATCGATGCATAAGGGGATGTCAGGTGATCAAGTGATCAAGTGAAATATTATTATAGATTCTTTTGGTTTGAGTAATTGGGTGAGTAAACATTCTTTTATTGAGAAGATAAGACAGGGGGATAGGCCTCATACATTTCTTGTGCAATAAAAATCAATACAAATTGGGGACATGTAGCAATAGTACAGTGGATAGGCCATGTGCTACATACAAGGCAAGCAGCCTATATGGTTTCCATCCTCAGCCTCCCTTATGGTCCCTCCAAGCACTGCCAGGACTAACTGCTGACTACAGAGCCAGGTGAAACCCCTGAGCATCACAGAGTGTGACCCCAAAACAAAAAATACGTCAGATCGCATCTGACCAACGAGATTACATATGTGTCTTTATCAAATAAAGGGATATGTGGAAACCAATCGTCTGGGTTTGCAAATAAGGGTTAATAAGATGACCGATAGAGGGGCCGGAGGGATAGTAGAGTAGGTTTCATCCCCAACCTCCCGTATGGTCCATCTGCACAGCCAGGTGTAATTCCTGCATGCAGAGCCAAGCATAGCCCCTAAGAATCGCTGAAGTATGCCCAGAAAAGGAAATTAAATTTAAATTTTAATGGGATAATGGACAACTACCTTTCATAGAGATTGTCTCTCAATATACCATGGTATGAACTATTCCTTTCAAATTCCCATGCTAGCAAACCCTATGTCAGAGAACACACTGTTATTTCGTTTATGACTTACAGTTAGTTGCATCTATTTCAGTATAAATTTTCTGACATTTAAGAACTAATATTGGCCAGTGGCTCTCAGGTAGAGTTAGAATAGGAGAAGCTTAAAATATTCCCTTATTCAATACAGTCATTATTAAATGTGTCTAAGATAACTTTCAAGAACTCTTTTAAAGATTTGGTAGCTGAAGTGCAACATAATTCCAACTGAGATTACAATGGCGTTAAGAAATCTTGTTTACCTCACGGCCATTTCTTGAGATTCAGAAAATGCTCCCAAGGGTCAAGAGAGAGAGAGAGAGAGAGGAGAGAGAGAAAGAGAGAGAGCAGTGGGTGGGGCCTTGCAGGGAATGTGGCCAATTTAAAAACCCAAAGCAATAATTTCTAAAAGGAAGAGAGAGGCATATGATGGGTTAGGAGGTGCCTTCATTTTTAGGATTTGATTTTTGTGCACATAGAAATTGAAATAACATTCAAAGCAAATAAAACAGTAAACCAGTGCAAAGCATGGAAGAGAAACAGCAAGAGAATACAGACTGTGTGGTGATCCATTTGTCTCATATATGTGACAAGGAAAGAGGAGAAATGAGCAATGAGTGGAAAAGCCAAATGACCTTGAACACCAAAAAGTAATAAGGCCTTTCTCCCGACAATAGGGAGTGACTTTAAGGATTACTTCTAGCCTGTTGTTTTGGGCCACACCTGCTGGTGCTCAGACTTTCTCTGAGTTTTGAGCACAGAGATCACTTCTTGTGAGCTCAGAGAGTAGGGTATGTGGGATGTACCTATCCCATAGGGTACCTGGGATCCAGCCTAGGGCGGCCGTGTGCAAAGCAAGTGCCCTACATGCTGTACTATGGCTCTGGTCCTGTAGGATGTTTTAAGCCAGACAGTATAATCATCAAAATCTGATGGGCTAAAATCTGATTAGACCAGGAAACTGTTGCAGTTTAATCTATAACACCCAGCGTGATGCTATGAACATTACCTATCTTTCCTGCTCTGCCATTTCAATTTGACTAATCCCTTGGCATCTCAATTTCCTTTGAGGAGCTCTGACTCCAAGCAACCATACGTTCCTAGCACAGTAGCTAAGAAAGGTCTCAGTACTGTGTGGTAACTGGCATCAGACAGATAGACATTCAAACCCCAAGCCTGTCAATGGCTACCTAGGAATCATAGGCAAGTCGGTCTGACCTCAGAATACTTTATTATATCCTCATCCTTAAATGAGATTATGCTGTGCTTTGTGAACTCTAGCATGCTAATATTTTTACTCTCCATTCTCGAGTCAAAAATTACCTACGTACAACCATCAGAATGCCCAGGATTAATTGACAGAGATTTGTGATTTCTTGATGAACTAGTCAGGACCAAAATTTGACTAATAAGTGATGTACCTAAATTTAATATAGCAATATCTGCCTGCTTTGGTTGTAAGATTTACATGAGCTACTGCATATTGCATGCTTTCTTAAAGTATCTAAGATGTGTTTGGAGATTAATGATAGTAGCTGTTCTTAATTATTCTGTAGCTGAGGAGGGAGGAATATTCCACACCCCAGACTTTATCTGGAATGGCTAGAGCTGATTTCAAGTTAGTCTGTTCTCACTGTCTTCGACCAGATTAATTCATAGTCTGTTATTGCTGCATTCGACCAGGAAAAATTTTATGATGCTTTTCTTTTCAAAATTCCCAACCTGTCAGATTTTTATAAGAATCCAATTGTAGGTGAATACAGCAGGTAGGGCATTTGCTTGTATGTGGCTGAACCGGAATTTGATCCCCAGAACCACAAATGAAATGGTCCCCTGAGTACCACCAGGATTGATCCTGAGCAGAAACAGGAGTAAGGCCCAGGCCCTGCTTGGGTGTGACCGAGAAGCCTGCACTATCTCCCCCCCAAAAAAAATAAAACACCCTGCTCACTACAAGTGGACTCAGTAACACGTGGTCGACCACACCCCACCAGGAGCGACCATTAGACAGAAAACCAGAAATAAGTCTTCACCACTGCAAGTGTTGCAATTGCCCTCCTCCAATGAATTAAATTAGGCACAACTTGAAGCAAATTGTAACTGTGTCTAAAGATTCCAGATGCACCTATCCTTTCACCCAGAAGTTCATTTCTGTTGATTTGTATAGTGCCCATTTCCCACCACCAATGTCCCCAATTCCCTCCCCCTCCCATAGCCTGCTTAAAGCGGCAGGTTTTTTATCTTCTTTCTCTCTCCCTCTCTCTATTTTCCTTCTCTTACACATTGTGGGTTGCACTACATACACTTAAAGGCCATCATATGCATTGTTTTGCCTGTATTTAATGCTCAGTTCTAGGTTGGTATTAGCCCTTTCAACATTTATTCACACATGTTTCCTTCTCTGTCCGACCTAATCTCTGACTCCCATACATTTGCGGTAATTTCCACTTTTGGTAAGAACACCTGATATATTTGTGTCAGGCAAATAAATGCAGGCATTCTATATCTCTCTCTTTCCTTCTGACGAATTTCAGTCAACATGATTCTTTCCATTTCCATCCCTTTATACGCCAATTTCATAACTTCATTTTTCCTAACAGCTGCATAGTATTCCATTGTGTAGATGTACCACAGTTTCTTTATCCAGTCATCAGTTTTCGGGAATACTGGTTGTTTCCAGGTTCTGGTTATTGTGAATAGTGCTGCTATGAAAATAAAACTGCGAATTGTGTTTCCGCTGTGTGTTTTTGGCTTCCCAGGATATATTCCCAGGAGTGGTATGGCTGAGTCAAAAGGGAGCTCAATTTCTAGTCCTTGGAGGAATGGCCATATTGTTTTCCAGAAAGCTGTACAAGTCAACATTCCCACCACGAATGTATGAGAGTCCCCTTTTCCCCCTCATCCACGCCAGCACTTGTTGCTTTTACCCTTTTGGATATGGGCCAGTCTCTGTGGTGTGAGGTGATATCTCACACCACATGAGGTGATATCTCATTGTTGTTTTGATTTGCATCTCTCTGATGATTAGTGATGATGAGCATTTTTTCATATGCCTTTTGGCCATTCGAATTTCTTCCTTGTCAAAGTTTCTGTTCATCTCTTCCCCATTTTTTAATGGGATTGGCAGTTTTCTTCTTATATAGCTGTACCAGTGCCTGATATATCCTGGATATTAACTCCTTATCAGATGGGTATTGGGTGAATATTCTTTCCCATTCTGGGGACTGTTTCTATCTTGGACACTGTTTCTTTCGAGGTGCAGAAGCTCTTTAGTTTCATGTAGTCCCATATGTTTATCTTTTCTTCTAGTTGCTTTGTTAATGGTGTTTCACCTTTGAAGATGTCTTTAGCTTCAATGTCGTGAAGGGTTTTTAATATATTTTCTTCAACATACTTTATGGATTCAGGTCTGATATTAAAATATTTAATCCATTTTGATCTGATTTTTGTGCATGGTGTTAGACACAGGTCCAAATTCATTTTTTTTTACATGTAGCTGTCCATATTTCCCAGCACCACTAGTTGATGAGGCTTTCCTTACTCCAGTTTGGACTCTTTGCACCTATATCAAAGATTAACTGATCATGTCTTGCAAGGTGGGTGTCAGGATACTCAACTCTATACCATAGGTACACAGGTCTGTTTTTATTCCAATACCATGCTGTTTTAATTATTACTGCTTTGTAATACAGTGTGAAATTGGGAAAGGTGATGCCTCCCATCTTCTTTTTCTCAAGGATTGCTTTAGCTATCCTTGGGGATTTATTATTCCAAACGAATTTCAGGAGTGTTTGCTCATTTTTTTTTAAAGAATGTCATGGTTTGGGGCTGGAGCAATAGTCCAGCAAGTAGGGCATTTGCCTTGCACGCGGCTGGTCCATGCCGGCCTGGGTTCGATCCCCGGCATCCCATATGGTCCCCTGAGCACCGCCAGGAGTAATTCCTGAGTGCAGAGCAGGGACTAACCCCTGAGCATCACCGGGTGTGACGCAAAAAAGCAAAAAAAAAAAGAGTGTCATGGGTATCCTTATAAGGACCTCATTGAATCTGTACAAAGCTCTAGGCAGTATTACTATCTTTACAATGTTAATTCTCCCCATCCATGAGCAGGGAATATGTTTCCATTTCCTCGTGTTCTCATTTATTTCTTGAAGCACCACTGAGTTTTAGAGAAGCAGGGGAAGTGGTCAGACTCAGCTTTTCCTGCTAACACAGGTAGAATCAGAAGCTTCCTTTGTTCATTGCTACTCAGATGGAAAATAAAGCTGGTGAGGCCTCTTTTTTTACTCACCCCAAGAAGCACTCCTCACCTTCTCCATCTGAGCCCAGTAGTGCAGCATTTCACTTGAAAGTTAAATTCCTTGGATGTGTCGTCATCTTTCCATCCTGGAGTTCCAGGTTCAGATAAGGAAGGAAGCGTGCCAAAAGACTAGATGAAAGCTAGAAAAAGACGTGTGGATGCTCCAGATGACCTTGTATCCCATGAGCCACTGCATGATGAAACAGTCCTCTGGAAGCAGTCACAGTTCCCAGATCACCACCGACCATCAGACGACAAGGTATCAATGGAGCACACATTAACATGTCTCTTAGTCTCTGGATCAGGGGCAGCTGTTCTTGAAATAGATGGCAGTAGTATGGGACTGTGATGAGCAGGGCTGTGATCAGCTCTTCTGCTAGGTGGAGTTCTGAGAAGACACGTGGCAGAGCTCCTACCGGCTCTCTCTGTGATCATGAGGCAACCAGGAGGGAAGGCGGGTTCTAGCCCTGGCCCACCATCCCAGCAGAGCCTCGCTAGAAGCCAGAGGAACGCCCACACCATGAGGGCCACCAATTTCAACCTCGGGACTCCACAGCTCGGGAGAGAGAATATTTGTACCAGCCAGTATAGAATACATGCTCAGATAACTGCCACAATCAAACTGTCCTCTTATCTACAAAGGAACCTGCAGGAGGCAACTCCAGGCCATGTGCAGAGGCTCTGGGGCAGGTGCACTACAACAATTTGCTACAGTGAACTAAGTTCCTCTTCCATGAGTCAGGGTTTTTCTCTTCTCTTCCCTACCTCACAACCCCATGCCATTACCACATGTACTATATTAGTACTTTCATGTGAATGCACTTTTTGTTTTAAAACATTTTCTTTTAAAGTCAATTTGATGAGGCCAGAGTGATAGCACAGCTGGTTGTTATTTTGCTTGCACAATGCTGACCTGTATTCCCTCCTCGGCTTCCTATATGGTCCCATAGGCACTGCCAGGAGTAATTCCTGAGCCCAGGCCAGGAACGCTGATCATTACTGGGTGTGACCAAATAAAGCAACAAATAAATACATAAATACACACATAGATGAATAAATAAATAGATTAATAAATAAATAAATGGAGAGATAGATAAAGAAATGAATCAAATATAGTCAATTTGGTGATACTGAATTGCTTTCGTTGTTTTTTAACTGCAAAAGCGTTCAACAGGGGCAGCTTCTGGTTTGGGATTTGGGGTTCATTTCTGCCAGTGCATAGCCAGTCATGCAGTTAATGTGAGGTAATCTCTGAGTCCAGCTTGCAGAGCTTGCATCCAACTCTATACCCAACGGCCTGGCCCTGAGAGAGGACCTTTAAGGAAATAAATTGCCATGGGGTCCAGTCAGACTGTGTCTCTAGATCAAAAGGAAATAAGAGAATAACATGCAGATTGGGCAGGTCATATAAACAACCACGTCCAAGCTAAGAAACTGTGACTTGGAATAATCAGTCCTACCAACACCTGAATTTTGTTTTCTTTTAGGGTCACCCCATGCATGCTCAAGAGTTCCTCTTGTCTCTGTTCTCAAGAATCTCTCCTGGCAGGGCTTCTGGTGTTGAGGATCAAGTCTGGGACAGTCATGTGCATACTAATTGTTACCCTCTGTACTGTTTTTCCAGATCTCCTACCCCAAAGATTAGTTTTTAATTCCTCACTTCAAGAAGTACAACATTTTGGGGTTTTTTTTTTAATCCCTAATCTATGGTATTTGTATGGCAGTCATAGCAAATAGATGTATCCCTATTAATTAAGAAAGAAGTGTACAAGTTCGGCCTCGTGGTGAGCAACACTATGGATTTACTGGGGGAAAGTAAAAGGCCCGGCCAGGGTCTCGCTATGTCCTATATAGCTCCTAGGGCTTGTTCAGCATGTAGGCAGCTATGCCTGCTGGCCTTGGAGCAAGGATTAGGGGCCTCCACCCAGTCCCCAGCCTCTGGGTCAGTAGGCGTGTGACCCTGAGCTCCAGCCATCACAGCCAACCACCGCTAGACAGAGATTCCAGATCCAAGACTGCGCAGCTCTGTCTCATGGTGAGCGGCCCTATGGAGTTGCTTGGGGAATAGCAAAGGCTTGGCCAGGGTCTGGCCATGTCCTACATAGCTCCTATCTCTACTCAGCATGTAGGCGGCCATGCCTGCTGGAGTCCTCACAAGGATTTGGGGCCTCCACCCAGTCCCTAGCCTCAGGATCAGTCAGCATGTGACCTTGAGCTCTAGCCACCAACAGCAAACTGCCTCAAGACAGAGACTCCAGATCTATGGCTGCAAGGGCGTGCGCCTGCTCTGAAGACAGGTGTTAATCTTAGACTCAATGTATTTTAGCACCAGGTCCTTTCAGGATCTTCCTCATTGGTACACTTCAATGATCATATTCGCAACATTTTGGAGAGGTTATGGGGAATGAGTAATCATGATGTCACATTAGGACCCACCTTAAATATTCAGATAGAAACAACATACATTATTAGTATCGTAGGACAAGCCACAAAGTATAATAGAAGAGAGTGAGAGAGAAATAAGGGACATAGACAAATAGATAAAAAGATGCGCCTGCATTAGGGGCAGACAGGTTTTGGCTGGGTGTGTTTGGGAAGTGGGTGGTGGGAATAGGCACTGGTGGAGGGATGGGTTCTGGAACATTGTCTTGTAGAGATCCAATTATGAACATCCTTGTAATTTCTATAATTCACATGGTATAAAAATTTTAAAAAAAAGAAATAGAGACAGAGAGAGAAAGAGAAACAGAGAGAGGCAGATATTGTAAGGAAAGAAAAGAAAAAATGCCTGCTAGAGATTTGGGAGCAAGGGAAGGAAATTTGGGGACATTGGTGGTGGGAATGGAAAACAGGTGAAGGGATCCATGATGGAACAATGTATGGCTGAGACCCAATTATGTACATCTTTGTAAATGTATATTCACAGTGGTATTGTTGGCAGAAGGTAGATCTAAGGATATGAGAAGGAAGGTCTGATGGATACTGCCTGTTAACAGATACATAGGGACTTCTGGCAGACTATCTCCCAATAGAGTTAGTATGTAGAAATCCCTAGTGAGACTGATAATCAAGCTGCAGTTACCGAGACAAGGCTATCCTAGGTCATTTTTCTGCACATTTCCCTGTTAGCTATAACTAGCCCAAGATGGAGTCTAATGGATGATGCTTAAAGTTAGGCAAAAAACTGGTTTTTCTTGTCCTTCTGACATGTCCTTGCCATCATGGGCTAGTCCAGAAGGCTGCATTAGCAACTGCAATGCAGTCTTTTGTTCATCTCATCTTACCTAGATAGCACCCCCTACAGGTTTTTGGTTCCTGGTTGTCTCCTTCCTATTATTCCTAAATCCTGTTCAATGAATGTGAACTGTCTTTGTAATGCAAACCATGCAAACTTTAAGCTGTATTGCCCTTTTGATGAGGGGATAAGAGAGTTGGGGTCTTGGTGGAAGTGGTCAGTCAGTCAAATGAGTTAGTTCAAGTGAGTGAGCTCAGGTCAGCGAGCTCAGGTCAGTCAGGTAAAGTCAGTTAGCTAGTGTTAGTCAGCTGACAAGATGAGAACTGCTGCCCCTCCAGTTGGTGATCATTAAAAATATTAATGGATATATATTATGTTCCTGGTATCTCATCTCTGCGCCTCGGACCCGACAGGACATTCCTGCTTCAGGTAGACTAATTTTTTTTTAAAGGGCGAGAGCGATAGTCTAGCAGGTAGGGCATTTGCCTTGCACGTGGTCAAACCGGGTTCGAACCCGGCACCCCTTATGGTCCCCAAGCACTGCCAGGAGAAGTTTCTGAGTGCAGAGCCAGGAGTAACTCCTGAGCATTGCCGAGTGTGACCCAAAAAGCCAAAAAAAAGCTTAGAAAAAGAGAAAACTGAGATAATAAAAATGAGACCCTACCAAATGGGAGATCATATTTTCCCGTAACGTGCCATATAAGGGTATTTAATATTTATATTCAATGCTTTTAATCACTTGATCACTTGACATCCTGTTGTACATCGATTTTCTCGAGCAGGCACTAATAATGTTTCCATTTGACCCAATGGCATCTGCTTGTTCAGGAATACAAAGAGACTCAAACCATTCATTCAGCGTCTTGAAGAAGTCTGACCATCTTACCATCTTGTAGGTGGGTGGCCAAGTGATCTTTTGACATCCCGTGGGATCCAGTGGATAATGGCTCCAGTCCAGTGGTCATCTCCAAATTGCATTACATGTCCAGCCCATCTGATTTTTGATAACTTGGCAAATGAGACAGCTTTCCTGACTTGGTTTGTCAACAGAGGTTGAACTCCGAATTCCTTCTCACTTGAGTTAGGCATTATATTCCAAATATAGCTCTTTCGATTGATCTTTAGGATACCAGAATAGCATTCTCATACTGCTTTCGTAGGGCCCAGGTCTCTGAGGTGTATTTTAATGCAGGGATAAGGGTGGAGTTGAGAAATGTGCCTGGAACCAGAGGTTCTTTGTCCTATTCGCTATTTCTTTAATGCAGGGGTTTGGCAGGGTGATACCATTTCACCAAAACTCTTCTTCGCCACCCTCAAGAATGTCATGCGACAATTAGAATGGGAAGGAATAGGACTGAAGATAGAAGGTCAGCAACACAACACCTCCACTTTGCTGATTACATTGTTCTAATCACACCAAAGAATAGCCAAGCAGCACAAATGCTGGCTTAGAATGTGGAAAGATTTCTCAGTCACCTATCACCCTCCCAGTGTGGTATTGATTTAAAGGAAGCTTTCTTCAGCATCCCACTGTCAGAAGTCAACCAGCTTTTTGTTTGCTTTTAAGTGGCAAGAGGATGGGGGCCAGACTGGGCAATCCCTTGGACCAGGTTGCCACACTCACCTGGGAAAGCAAAAGGTACTGGACTTACTGGCCTCTGCACATCTCCGATATCTGAGTCAGACAGTGGTCATCCGTCAGATCGTGAAGAACTGCACCAGCTGTACAGTCCGGAGACAAGGACGAGGAAAAGGGCACCACACCGGTACTCGGGAACGGGAGGGCACCAAGAAGGAGCTGCAAAGCGTATTTCACAAGGTAAAGTCAGGGAAGTTTGGATATAAGTACTTGCTAGGGTTTATAAACACCTTTTCGGGCTGGGTGGAGGCTTTTCCTACCAAGAGAAAAACAAGTCAAATAGTTGCCAAAGCCCTACTGAAGAAGATTATTCCCAGGTATGAAGTTCCTAAGGCAATTGGGTCAGACAATGTTCCGGCTTCCCTTAGTAAAGTCCTGCAGGGACTAGCCCCAGCCATGGGGGCCAATTGGAAATTACATTGTGAATATAACCCCAGAGCTCAGGGCAGGTAGAAAGGATGAATGGGACACTGAAGAAGACTAACTAAATTGGCCCTGGAGACTGGCGGCGATTGGGTAACACTCCTTCCCTTAGCCATCTTCCGAGTTCTGAACTTCTATTATATCCATGGGCTAACTCCCTTTGAAATTATGTATGGAACCCCACCCCCATCATTCAAAGGACCTTAGCCCTGGAGCTAGGTAACCTGGCACCAAATTATCTGACTGTGCTGCAGGCAATGGCCAAGGTGCAGCAACAAATGTGGCCGTCTTCCAAGTGTATTACACAGTTAACAAAGCTCTGACTCCAGAATGTGGCATAGTCCCGGGTGACATAGTATGGGTTAAAAGGCACTAGTCAAACACTCTAGAATCTAGATAAAAGAACGTTACGTTGTGTTGCTTACTACCCCCACTGCCCTTAAGGTTAACGGAATTGAACCATGGGTGCTCCATTCCCATGTGAGACGAGCACGCCCTCAGGAAAAGCAGGATTAGTGGACCCACGGCAGCATCCCACAAACCCTCTCAAGCTCCACTAATGTGGGATGCTCCTGGAAACAAAAGCAAAACCCTCCACGCTTTGCAGTCCTCCTAGAAATCCTGCTGATGATCATCACAGTGCAACTGGGAGCAACTCTCACCAGCATATAAACAAACCTGGGGGCACTGCTAAGGGCTGGGACCCCACAAAAATGCCCAGCACCCCAACTGTACAGGAACCCCCAGCCACAAATTCTAAGGGATTAATTTTCAGCCAACACAGGAACTGGTTAGAGGGCTAACCCCTGGCGCCATGGTTGCCCCCTGAGCCTCTGTGCTTGATAAAGCTAACTGGGGTGGCACTGGCCCCCTGAGGGTGGGAAAACCCGGAGAGCCTGGGAACAGGACTTTCTCTAGGTCGTGGGCTGAGCCTGCTGGGACTCCCACAACCTGGACACATTTGGGGTCTGCAGCCAAGGCCGCAGCTAGGCTGCCTTAAAATCTCTGCAGCAATTGGGGGCCTGGCTAAGGGGGTCTGGGGGCAGCGGCTGGTGGTCCTGCATCTGGAAAAGTTAACCTGACACCTGCACCTGCCCTAAGGTTCCAAAGGCCCCGCCAGAAGCAGCCGGGTCCCCAGAGCTGGCGCTGCTGGTGCTTTTACCCCGGGCCAGGCCCCAAGGTCACCGACACAGGGGGCCGGGCTGTGGGAAGCTCAAAGGCTCTCTCCATCTGGTAACACCCACTACCTGGCAGTGACCCTAAAATGCCCATCGGATGCCTGGCAGGGACATGGGCTCACTCTAACACTGTGTGCCCACAAAAGACAGTGCAACCCTAAGCGCAACACAGGCAAAGGCGTTGGTCTTTGGCCCTGAAACCCATAGACTCACGCGACCCAGCCTGACCCTGTTCCTGCTGTCTGGGAGGCTGTCCGCACCGCTGCCCACATGGCCATCTAAATGCAGCTCCCTTCCCGCCAGTCAGCAGACCCCTAAGCCGGACAAGCCCCCAATGGGCCTGGTGCATGCTCTGCGGGGGCCCAAAGCCCTACCTCCTTGCCAGCCTAAACCTAAACCCAGGCACATTGGTCAGCTTCCCTGTGGGCCGCGCAGTCAATCTTTCTGAGCTGGCTGTGCTCAAGCGCCTGCTGAACAGCCGCTAGAAGCCATAGCTGCAAGAACCCCTAGCCGCTGTCCTCTCTGGCGCCTTGACCTGCATGGCATCTGAGATGCAAACAAGGGGCCTATAAAGGTGCTGCAGGAGCTGCATGCTAAGTGGCAAGGCCAAAGCAGCAGGTCTCCGGTCAGCTCTGACCAAACAGCGCCAGTGACGTGCACTGTGGAAGCTGAGCATGGATCTACTCTCCTAACACTCGGTGCTCATCCCCAAAATGTACCAGGCTCTCCATCCTCTTGAGAATGATTCCTCAATGTAGCCCAAAGATAAGGAGGGTATGAAAAGGAGTAAAAGACTAGTTTGTCTCAGATCTCCTCCCCAACCGAGATCAGTAAGGGCCAGACCTCCACCCACCCTAGGTGTTGAAGCTCTCTACCCAGAATAAGGTAGACAAAAGGAAGTTGGCCATGGAATGTCGGCAAGGCCAGGAAGTTTATCTGGTGCATGTGCCAGATGTGCCAGGCCAGGATGGGCTCATGGTGGGCATGCACTGCCTGGATGGACAGGTCAAGGGAGGCGACCCTGTGTACGAGCGGTACATGACCTGCCTACTTACTGACGTGACCATACACCCATAGGCTAAGGAGCAATATACCTGAAGTGGATAGGCTAGAGATCAGATATTACAAACTAATTGGCTGTGTACTGGGCAGGCACTGTTGTGATCGACAAAAGAAACCTTCATAAGGGGCCTCTTGAAAAGGCTCAAGGTCCCTCCTGCCTGTTCGGACCTGTGAGTCTGTGTGGAAGCTGGACACTGGCTAGCCAGTACGATAAACTCTGCTTTGTTCTTTACATTCCTATGTGATTCTCTGTCTCTCAATGGGGATAAGATTCCCGGACCCTAACACCCCGAATTTGGTTTTTCAGGTCACAACTGGCCAAGCTCAAAGGTTACTCCTGGAGATTATCAGCAGTTATCCTCGTGATATTTAGGGATTAATCCTGCCAGTGCTGGAGGAATCACATCAGATGACGTGGATCCAATCCGGGTCAGCCACATGCAGAGCACATGCCCTACCCATTGTACTATGACTCTGGTCCCAGGGCTGCACCGAGTAATGTCAGGTAGTTTATCTGGTAAAATATATTCGATTACACAATGGCTGCATTAAAAGCCCATAGCCAAATCTTCATGGGCATTACCACATTGTCATAATCGTTCTTATTTTATGCATGGGGAGACAGATGCGGGGAGACAGATTTGGTGCTACCATTTAGGAGACAATCTCACTTCCCCTATCAGAGATTGGGTGAGGAAGATTTCTGGTCAAACCCCTACTGTTGTGTTTTCAACTTCTTAATTTTGGTGTCTTAGCAGCACAATGAACTGAGACATAAACAGCTTCTGAAAAGAAAGAGGCTAATGCATTCAATCTAAATATTTAATTTTTGTATGCTTTTTTGGACCATACCCAGCAGTATTCAGAGGCTATTCCTAACACTGCATTAGAAATTACTCCTGGCTGTAATCAAGGGACCATTTGGGATGCTGGGGAATACAACAGGTTAGGCCTCTTTTCAGGCAAATGCCCTCCCTACTGGCCTATTGCTCCCCCCCTCAAACTAAATGTTATTAAGAAATTTTGTTTTAGCTTTACAAGACAAATAATCATCTTTTTTTTTTTTTTTTTTTTTTTTGCTTTTTTGGGTCCCACCCGGCGATGCTCAGTGGTTTCTCCTGGCTCTGCACTCAGGAATTACTCCTGGCAGTGCTCGGGGGACCACATGGGATTCTGGGGATCAAATCCGGGCTCTCACATGCCGGCCAAGTGCAAGGAAAACACCCTATCCACTGGGCTATCGCTCCGCCCAAATAATTATCTTTTTTAAAATTTTTTTTTCCATTTTCTTTCAAGGTTCATTTCTTGAATTTGCAGACTTGGCCACAGTGTTCTGAGGAGCTCTCTGTTGTTTTGAATTGTGTTCCATAAAACACAATGCCGGAATGTAGTTTTGTCTCATGTACCCGTGGCTAAAGGCATATGTCCAAGGTGATGTGGCCCTCTAATCACTGTCATCATCCTGCAATAGAGATGAAGGTTCAGTTAATGTAGCAAACTAAAAAAATAGGATATTCATAAGGCAGTGATCAACAGCTTATAATAAGGGAGTGAAACAACATAGTGGCAGAATATGGGGACTTCCTTCTATTGGAATTTGCCTTCAGCTTGATGCCTGTGGAGAAAGAGATCATGAGAAATCAAACTGGCCTCTAATTCTGTCCTTCATCCCCATAGTCGGTCTTTTGTTCAGGAAGAACGTAGAGAATGGGAGAAAATGATCACTTTTTCCAACGGACTTAGAGCTGCTACTTGTTTAGGAGTCTGCCTACACACATGCCCATCTGCCCCCATGCATTGACACAGGGTTCGTGACACATGCTGCTTCTTAGGAATACACACACACGGTTCTGGACATCAGGAACAAAGATAGGTATGTCAGATTTTTCACATGTTTTCTGACTGAGAAGAGAGTGCTAAAACAATTAGTGACTTCACAGGGTAACACTGAATCCATTGGTCTTCCCAAAATGAATGGAGACTTTGAGACATAGAATAATTTGATGAAAATGAGAGTGATTCTAAATATGTGCATAACTAGAGTAATCAGGCTCTTATTCCAGGAATAAGAGCCCCCTGGTGACTAATCTGTCTGGGAATCAGTAGAATGGATATACACAGACACAGTGGAACTGCTCCTTGGAATCCCAAGACTGCGCAAATGATGTTCGGAAAAACGAGAATAATCAGATTTTGTTCTTCACTGTTTTATCTCCCAAGTAAATCTCTACCCATGACTTCATTCCCAAAGTATATTTTCAATATCATGCTTTGGGACCACTGCTAAGATACATTCAACCTATTTACCAACAGAGAACAAGAGAGCAATGATGAATTTCCCATTTTCCAGGAAGGAAACTTGGCACACAGCATATATCAGAATTTTTAACATGAATTTTGTAGAATTTCCAATTCATGTTTGATGATGCCAGTATTCCAGCAGAAGATGTGAAAGTAAAGTAAAGCAAAAACCTCATTGCATATTTGATCCTTTTCTACATGTTCAGAGTCGGCTCTCTCCAATCAGAAATTGTAGGAAAGTACATTGCCCGTGGATGACATCCCTCCAAGCTTCTACCTCCTCACACACCCGAAAAATGTCCCCGGCGATGTGGTCAAGCATCTCAGACTCGGTCCTGCTGTGCCTGAACCACTGGATTCTGGAAAGTCCAAGAAGGAGGGCATGTGAGAATGAGGAGTCATGCCACCTCTTAGAACTCTCTATGAAAGTGACCTAGTGAGGATATTCTTCTTCTTAGAGAGATCCCAAAGCAGCAAATGCTAGATGCGGTATGAAAAAAACAAGCTCTGTGAGAACAAATACCTCATTCTTTAGTCTCATGAAAATAAGCGAAACATTTACCTCACACTTTTCATCTTCCTCATCTTCAGGACTTTGTTCTTTTTCCATTTTCTTTTGACAGCCCCATGCACCTAGAGAGAGGAGAGTAGCAGATATTTGACTTGAGGAATCTGTCAAAGGAGAAAACCACCTGCCTCATTCATCGACTCACCCGATTCCTACCAGGTCCATGAAGAAGAAGCAGAGCAGCCCCCACAGTTTCACATGAATCAGAAGGGCTTTGAGGTCCAGACTACTGTGGCCTCATGGGGACACAGTGCTCTAAAGCACCACAAGAATTCAATGAAGAAAAGAATGCCCAGATGTTCCAAACCTTTGCATGTCCTTTGTTGGACGTTCCCTCTATAAATAATGACAGATTCATTCAATGATGTCAGCTGAGGTGCTGAGCAGGGTGGGAAATGTTTGGGCCCTGCAGAGGCAATAAGCAGGGCAGTGACTGAAGAGACAGAAGAGCAGAGAGGGCGCCGAAAGAGTAAGTGCTGCTCACCGGCAGGTAACCCAGCAGTTCCTCAATGGAAGATAATCTCCATACTGAGTCTCCAAGTTTTAACTTTGCTGCCAGAGTGGCAAAATATTCGGAGACATAAAGAGCTTCTGGAAAGAATGTCATGCACTGCACCCTCATCATATACACAATCAGATTCTATAAATTACAGGTGAGGTATCACCTGACCTTAACGACAGTGTCCCTTAGACTTCTCTGTAATTTCCTTCATCAGCTTCAACTCATACCAAATGGGTACTTTAGCAGGTTGCAAAATTGGGTTTTGCAAAACCCAGATATTATGGGTTTTGAGATTGTAGCATGGAGTTAAGAGAGTTAAAACTCAATTCTTTCGGCATGTCTTGATTCAGGTGAACTCAGTACATTCCTGTTTTCAGTGCCACAACCTTTTCAGCCAAGTTCAAGGCTGCCCTGAATTTTTTTTGTAGGTAACACTGGCCATATTTAGAGGTTACGCCTGGCTCTGCACTCAGAAGTCATTCCTAGGTGTTGCTCATGGAACAATATTGGATGCCAGGGATTAAAACCCAGGATGACCTCTGCAAGGCGAATGTCATACCTACTGGCATATCACTCTGACCCATCAACCTAAATATTATGAACAAATTACATTTCATTATTACGAGAGAAACAGTTATCTTTAACAATTAATTTTCTATTTTTATTCAAAAACATTCAAAAACATAACGCACGGACAAAATGTTGTCCTGTATATTCTCCGCTGAACGGAGATGAGGGATGTCCATGGGGATGGACATGGGGATGAGGCCTGGGAATCACTGTCCTCGTCCTGCAATAGAGATGAAGGTTCAGTTAATGTAGCAAACGAACTAAAGAAAATGGAAATTCAAAAAAGCAGTGATCAACAGCTTAAAACGAGGGAGTGAAACAACACAGTGGCAGAGCATGGGGCCTTCCTTCTTTTGGAATATTCCTTCAGCTTGATGCCAGTGGAGAAAGAGATGATGAGAAATGGAACAGGTCTGCAATTCTGTCCTTCATCCCCTCAGTCTGGTTTTCGTTCATGAAGAACTGAGAGAATGGGAGAAAATGATCTCTTTTTCCAAGCAAGGAATCAGAGCTGCTCCTTGCTCAGGTGCCGGCCTATGCACATCCCATTTGTCCCCGTGCTTTGACAGAGGGTTCCTGAATCTTACTGCTTCCTAGGAACACACAGGCACGGTTCTGGACCTGAGGAACACACATATGTATGGGAGACGTGCGGCATGTTTTCTACCTGAGAAGTGACAGCCAAAACAATTCACCGATTTCACAGGCTATCTCTGAATTCATTGGTCTTCCAGAAAGGAATGGATGCTTGGAGATGGAGCATCACTACACTTGTATCACTTGTCTTCCCGTTGTTCACCTATTTGTTCGGGCTGGCACCAGTAACATCTCCATATGTCCTGTCACTACCAAGTGTAACCCAAGGGCATCTTCTCACTCCGAGGAACACGAAGAGCCTCAAACCAGTCCTCAGGTCATGGGAATGAGGCCTAGAATTGTTACTGGTTTTATGAAAATGAGAGTGATTCTAAATAAGATCACCCCTCGAGTAATTAGGCTCTAATTCCAGGAATAAAAGCCCCTGGTGACAGACCGGTCAGGGCAGCAGTAGGATGGATATACAGGACACAGTAGAACTGCTCCTGGGAATCCCACTGACTGCCTGGAAGGATGTTGGCAATAACGAGAATGACCAGATTTTGCTCTTCACTGTTTTAACTCCCAAGTAAATCTCTATCATTGATTTCATTTCCAACCTTTATTTTCAATATCATGCCCTGGGCCCAATGCTAAGATATACTCAACATAGTTATCCATGGAGAGCAGGACAGCAAAGATCAAATCCCCATGTTCCAGAAAGAAAACTTGGGGACACAGCTTATACGAGAATGTTCAAGATGAAATTTTGTGAAATCTGCAATTTATGGTCTCTCAGGCCAGTATTGCAGGAGAAGACGGAAAAGGAAAGTAGAAGCAGAAACCTCATTGCATAAAGATCCTTTTCTAAGTGTCCACTGCCGGCTCTCACCAATGAGAAAATGTAGTGAAAGTGCACGTTGTATGGATGATTTCCTCCCCATGCCACCCCTTCCCAGGACCCCCGACAAAGTCCCCAGTGAGGTGGCCAAGCAACTCCGACTCGGTACTGCTGTCGTGAAGCACTTAGTGATTCTGGAAAGATTAGGAGGGATGGCAAGTGAGAATGCAGGAGACTTGAAACCCCTTAGGACTGTCTAGGGAAGTGACCTAGTGACCTAGTAAGGCTATTCTTCTCTAAGACAAAAACCCAAATCACCTAAGACAAGGTACAGTATGGAAAAACAAGTTTAGTAAGAGCAAATTCCTCTTTCTTTTAGTCTCATGAACTTAAGCAAAACATTTACCTTATAGTTTTCACCTTCTTTTCCATGACCACAGAGGAGTTGAACGTGTTCACATTTGGAACAGCAGAGCCTGATGCAGTTTGAGAGAGGAGAGTGGCAGATATTTACTTGAGGAATCTGTCAAAGAAATCAAACCCCTGCCTTCCTTCAACGTCTCGCACTATTCCTACCAGGTCCAGGAAGCAGAAGCAGAGAAGTCCCCCGCAGTTTCAGGTGGAGGCCAGTACACTGAGGATGCATTCTGCTCACTGTTTATGTCATGATCAAGTCAGACATCACACAACCCTGAAGGAGCCAAACTCCCTCTCCCCACACACAGGTGTGTTCCAGGGAAACACAGTCAGGATCATTGCACCGTTGATGTATGGGTGGGATAAGTACAAAACCCTCACACAGGACTGGAATAGAGACTAAGGAGCCTAAGCTCTGTGTCCTAGTTGAAGCTGCAGCATGCCAATGCAGACCTTGCAGCCCAGACTATAGAAAGAAATGCATCGTGACCTTCCCAGTTTGTTTCTCTTTTACAAACCTGCTCCCATTTCCTGCACATTGACTTTTTGTATTCTTCTGTTGGGCACCACACCTGCCCTTCAGTGTCAGGGCTTAATTTTTGACTCATTGATCAGAGATCACTTAGGGCAATTCTCTGAGTTCTATGGCTGCAGGGTAACAAACTTGGGCTGGCACATGCAAAACAAATGCCCCACTCTCTCTTCTCTGCTTCTGCCTTCGCTTTAAGCTTACTGGGGCTTCTGACCTATGATTCTATCAGATCTCGACAATTCCCTCTCATTTGCATGTGTCCCTCTATACAGATACTCTTATTCTCAGGGTTTCAAGCCTTTTATGAACTTTAGTGCGTTCTATGCACGTTCACGGAATAGTATTCCAACCCCTTTGTAAACTGCCTCCTTGACTGTCATTCATAGTTCCGTTAAATGATGTGTTAATTCAGGAACACAAATATACAACCAAAGATAGTGGAAGTAGCCTGTTAACTCTCAGCCAGGTACTGGCTTTGCATTCAGTTATTTTACAAGAAGAGTAAAACCATGAATGTGCTCCATGCCCACTTATCATGTTCACATGTGCTACCCAAAGCCTGGACAGGGAGGAGGACGTATAGGTCCCTGGACTCTGCCCCTCAGATGACATAGCAGATGGTGCAGTGTCTACATAGGTTGTGTTTTGTTCCATGCAGTGGGTCTGCGGCAGAAGATCACGCGGAAGTTGTGGTTGGCTCTCAGCTAAATATCAGAGTAGCAGATATTTGAGTTGAGGAATCTGTGCAAGAGACAGAGGCCCTAACTTCTTCATGGTCTCATACTAGTCCTACCTCAGGCCCATGAAGCAGAAAGAGAGAAGACCCCACAGTGTCACGTGAAGCAGTAAGGGTTGACTTCCAGAAATCCAAGGCCCCATGGCTATATAGTGCAGACCCACACCACAAGAAATCGATGAAGAAAAGAGCCCTGCAGCTTCATGAAGGAATACCCGCATAGGTAATATCATTGAGAAAGTATTCAGAGATGAAATGGTGAGGATACTTAAAGAGCTGAAATGGACAGAGGGACAGTCATGCAAAAAAAAGAGGAACAGGAAAATGTGAAAGACATGGTGGAATGAACACTTAATAAAATGCAGGAGGAAATGCACACAGAAATAAGAAAACTACAAATAAGTGTTATTAACATAAAGTTCGGTAGATGAAATGAAACCCTCATGGGTTCCCTCAACCATAGACTGACGATCGCCAAAGACAGAATCAGCAGCTTGAAATGAGATGCAGAAAGCACTCAGGAATAATCGGAGCATGGGCAGAGACCATACCATTGCTCAACAGCGAGCCAGAGAACTTTGGGATGAATACAAGAGGAGCAACAAAAAAAATCATCAAGAGTACGGGACGGACAGGAAGGAAAACCCAATGAAAGAGGAACTGTTTAAGACATCATCGCTGAAAAGTTGGAATGTAGGCATCTAGATAAAAAAAAGCTAAACAAGACTGTAATATCTGGACTCTGAGTCATATAGTAATCAAAAAAAAATAGGAATGCCATAGAGACAAAATACTGCAATCAGAAAGACCATAGAAGGATATTTCACAGGACAGAGTTTGCTGTCCATTTATAGCAGACTTATCCACGACACTGAGACCGAAGACAGCTGTGCAACATAGCAAAAAAAAAGTGAGTTGGATACCTCACCAAGAATACGTCACTATGCAAGACCGTCTTTCAGAATTGAAGCAACAATACACAACTTTCCGGGATAGACTACATACAGCTCAGGAACTTCACAGACTCAAAACCGACTTTCAGTGAAGGATCAAAGGGCATACTGGGATACAGGACAAACACACAAAGACCACAAACTTAGGCAGTAATTTGGCACAAACCCCAATAACAACAATCTCCTCAATGTCTATGGTCTAAATGCACAAACTACACACACACAAAGAGCAGTTAAAAACCAGGAACAACTGTCTGCTGGCTAAAAAATTAAAACATTTGAGCAAAGAGAGCAAACACACACTCAAAGTGAGAGGCTGGAAAACAATTCTTCATGGAACCAACTCTTCCCAAAGGCTATGCCTGCCATAGTAGTATTGGACAACATAGATTTCAGGCAGAAAAAGGTTAGGAAGGCACAGTAGAGGTCATTACAAATAATAATCCAAGGATATGTACATCTGGAAGAAATTACACTCCTAAACTTATACGCACCTAATGAGGGGCCAGAAAGTTTTAAAGAGAGCTGCCATAGACCCCAAGTAGGTCAGTGATAGCAGCACAGTTGTAGTCGGAATCTTCAACGCAGCCTGTCACAACTTCATATATCAACGAGACTAAAACCAGCAGGGAAATACTGGCTTTGAAGGAGGAAATGA
>JAJIBD010004909.1:0-76962 GCA_021461705.1 Cryptotis parvus
ATAGCACCAGTTCCAGGTGAAAATATATTAGTCATTCATAAGTTTGTACATGTACATTTGTGTAGTCTCAAGGTAAATTATGGGTTGTATGCATATAACCTGACTTCCGTGAAAATAGTCCTGTCTTACTGTATTTCACATAAGAGAAGTACATGCTGTATTAGACATGGCACTACAGTCGTACTAATTTTCAATTCATTTCAGGTAAAATTCCCATTTTACTATGCTTGGCTGATTTTCAGTATTGCTACACTGTAGTCAAATGTCATCAAAATAGAAGTTTGGGGGGCTCCACAGCTGTCCATGTGCACTAACGAAGGGGCCCACAGAAGTGGCTTCTAAGCATCAGGGGAAAGAAACACCCCCCTCCTCTCCATGTTGCATTGAACCAACACTTTGGACTCTAACTAGTTGAACAACATTGACAACACAACATACCCCTAAAGCAAAGAAAAACCAACCTTTGCAGAGAACTCTCTGGCAGTGAGAGTGGAGCAAGGGTGGAGCAGTGCCCCAGAAGATTCCACCTCCAGACAACCACAGCATTATGGGGGAATCAATGCAGATCCCCTCCTCAAAGGATGGAAGAAGAAAAGAGTCCCAAAACAACAGCTAGGAATTCCCACATTCTTAATCTCTCTAACAAAACATTCAGAGGAAATGGTGAGGATATTTAATGAGCTCTATGAAAAAATGGAACAGATGTCCAATAAAATACAGGAGGACAGTGGAAAGGGAAGTCAATAAAATGCAGGAGGAAATGAGAGCAGAAATGAGAGCACTACAAACAGAAATATCATCAATTAAAAGCTCAGTAGATAAAATGAAAAAATACAAACAGGGCCCTCAACAGCAGGATGACAGCAGTAGAAGACAGAATCAGTGAGAATGAGAATGAACTGCAGAAATCACTCAGGCAAATACACAAGATGGAAAAAGACCAAAAAACAGATCAGCAGCAGAGCAGATGCATTGGGATGAATCCAAGAGGAACAACATAAGAATCATTGGAGTCCCAGTGGGACAGGAAGGCAAACCAAGGAAATAGGAACAGTTAAAGACATCCTTGCTGAAAAGTTCCCAGAGTTAGAGGACACAGGCATACAGATCCAAGAAGCCTGAATGATACCCGCAAAAAGAGACTCCAATGAAAGACTCCAAGACATATCCTAGTGAGAATAATGGATGCCATAGAGAAATAATACTTCAAGCGGCAAGATCAAGGAAGGAAATTTTATATAAAGGAGCATCCATTCAACTTTCAGCAGACCTATCAAGACCCTCAAAACCCTAAGACAGTGGTGGGATATAGTGAAAAAACTCAATGAAATAAATGCCTCACCAAGAATTCTTTATCCTGAAACATACTCTTAAATATATGATCACTTAATCTTTGTTAAATGAGCAAAAAATATTAAGTGAGGCAAAGAAAACCTTCAACAAATGGTAGTGCTAGGAAAACTGGGCAACTACATGTAAAACATGAACTTAGACCTCCTTCTAATGCCATGCACAAAAGTCAGATAAAATGGATTATAGATCTCAGCATCAGACATGAATCTATAAGGTACATCAAAGAAAACATAGGAAAAGCGCTCTACAACATTGAAACTAAAGGCATCTTCAAAGACGAAACACCACTGACAAAGCAAATGGAAGCCAAGATAAACAAATGGAATTATATAAAACTTAAAAGATCCTGCACCTCAAAAGAAACAGTGACCAAGATACAGAGACAGCCCATAGACTGGGAAAGAATATTCTCCCAAAGCCCATCTGATAAGGGGCTAATATTCATGATCCATCAGGCACTAGTAGAATTTTACAAGAAGAAAAGAGCCAACACCATCAAAAAAATGGGGAGAAGAAATGAATAGAAACTTCCAAAAGGAAGAAATTTGAATGTCCCAAAGGCATATGAAAAAGTGCTCTTCATCACTAATCGTCAGGGAGATGCAAATAAAAAAAATGAAGTATCATCTCACACCACAGAGTGGCACACATCCAAAGAAGCAAGAGCAACCAGTGCTGGCATGAATGAGGGAACAAAGGCACTGTCATCCACATTGGTGGGAGTGTTTATTGGTCCAGCCCTTTTGAATAACAGTATGGACATTTGTTCAAAAACTGAATATTGAGCTCCCATTTTGGTATTGCCTCAGCAATACCAATTCTGGTAATATACCCTGGGGACTCAAAAACACACAGCAGAAATACTATCTGCACTTCTATATTCATTGCAGCTCTATTCATGATAGCCAGAGTCTGGAAACAACCTAAATGCCCGAGAACAGCAAACTGGCTAAAGAAACTTTATGGTACATCTACACAATGGAATATACTACACAGTTGTCAGAAAAGATGAAGTACGAAACTTACCTGCAAATGGATGGACATGGAGACTAAAATGCTGAGTGAAATTATATAGAAGGAGAAAGGACAGATACAGAATGACTGCATTTATTAATGGGATATAAATATATACCAGTGTTCTACTAATTTTTGGAAATGTTAATGCTAGGCTAGAACTGAACATTGAGTGTACACAAAGGGATTTACATGATAATACCTAAATGTCTATATGGAAGCCACAATGTGTAAGAGAAGAGAGAGAGAAAGACAGGGGAGAGATAAAGATAAAGAGAGAGTTAGAGAGAAGAAAAGGAAAAATGTCTGCTATAGAGGGAGGCTGTGGGAGGTGGGAGGGAATTGGGGGCCATTGGTGGAGGGGTGGATGCTGGAACAATATATGACTGAAACCCAATCAGGAACTTTTTGTAATTGTGTATTGCATGGCAGTATGTCATTGTCACTTGTCACTTGTGTTCCGTTGTTCATCAGTTTGTTCGAGTAGGAGCCAGTAATGTCTTCATTCATTGGAAATGAGGTCCATTATTGTTACTGTTTTTGGCATATCAAGTACACTACGGGTAGCTTGGTAGGCTCTGCTGTGGCTTTGGGTTCATGCCAGGGGGCCCACTCTTTTTCTATGTCAGACCATCAACCACCAAGGGGCCATGAGGCAGAGCCCTGGGTGTAGACAAGCCTGTCTCTGTCTGCCACCTGCCAATGCATCTGGGCACCTCAGACACTTGCAACATCTCGAGGGGCAGGGCATGGCAGTATAATAAAAAAAATTTAAGAAATGAGTAGAAGCCCAATAAGTTCAATAAGCAGAAGCAATATCACAGATGGACCAATTTGCAAGTAACAGCTCAGTAAAAAGGCAATGATTTTAGCAACACCATTACAGCATATATATTGTAATAAGCAATATAAGCAATATAATAAGCCATTACAGCATATACATTACAGCATATATATTGTAATAAGCAATATAATATAATTAATTAAATTAATTAAATTAATTAATTAAATTAGTGTCTGCTAAGGGAGCAGGATGGGGAAGGGTAGTAAGGAATATTGTTTGGTGGTAAAGCCATATTGGTGGTAGGACTGGTGTTGAAATACCGAGTACCTAAAAAACCTGTATTGTGAACAACTTTGTAAATCACAGTATTTAAATAAAGTTCACTTGATCACTTGACATCCTGTTATTCATCGATTTGCTCGAGCAGGCGCCATTAATATTTCCATTTGACCCTATCACGTGCCAGTGTAGCCCAATGGCATCTGGTTGCTTCAGGAATAAAAAGAGCCTGAAACCATTCCTTCAGGGTCTTGGGCGAAGAAGTCTGACCATCTTGTAGGTGGGCAGCCATGTGATCTTTTGACATCCCATGGGATACAGTCAGTAAAGGCTCTAGTCCAGAGGTCATCTCCAAATCGCATTAAATGTCCAGCCCATCTGATTTTCGATGCCTTGGCAAAGCGAGACAGCGTCCCTGACTCTGAAACAGCGACAGAGGTCGGAACTCTGGGTTCCTTCTTTCACTTGAGTGAGGCGTGATATTCCAAGCATAGCTCTTTTGATTCCTCTTTGGGAAACCTGAATAGCATTCTCATCCTGCTTTTGTAGGGCCCAGGTCTCTGAGGCGTATGTTAATGCAGGGAGAACAGTAGAGTTGAAGAGATGTGCCCGGAGCAGGAGGTTATTTGTCTTTTTAGCTATTTCTTCGATGCTTTTGAAGGCATTACATGCCGCTCTCTTCCTCCTGCGCAGCTCAGGTTTTAGGTTGTTCATCATGTTGACTTCTCGACCTAGGTACACATAACTGCTGCATTCGAGATGTTTGTTCCATTGAGAGTGAATGGGGCCTCTGGAACTAGTTCATTTTTCATGAACATAGTTTTTCTGAGAATTAGCTGTAGACCTATCTTTCCACATTCTCGGTCAAAGTCAGCCAGCATTTGTGCCTCTTGGCTAATGTTTGGTGTTATTAGAACAATGTCATCAGCGAGCGGGAGGTGGTTATTTGCTGACCCTCTATCTTCACTCCCATTCCTTCCCATTCAAATTGTTGCATGATTTTCTGGAGGATGGCACTGAAGAGTTTTGGTGAAATGCTATCACCCCTGAACCCCTCTTTTGACATTGATGATCACTTCTTTGTAGAATGGTGAGATCCTGGTGGTGAATCCGTAATACAACTCCACGAAGGATCCTGATGTATTGGGTTTGAACACCCTGTTTGGCTAGGGCTTCAATGACCGCTTCAATCTCCACAGAATCAAAGGCTTTCTTTTAATCAATGAACGTGAGACAGAGTGGCATCCTGAACTCCCTACAAACAGTAATGAGCTTGGTTACCATGTGGATATGGTCGATTGTGCTGAATCCTTTTCGGAAGCCAGCTTGCGCTCATGGTTGCCCTTCATCTAATGTTCTGCCAATCCTGTTCAGGATGACTCGAGTGAACAGCTTGTAGATGACAGACAACAGGCAGATGGGGTGATAGTTGCCAATGTCGTAGATGTCTCCTTTCTTGAACAGTAGTACTGTCTTGCTGGTTTTACAATGGGAGGGCACCTTGCATTCAGACAGGTATCTTTTTTTTTGTCAGCATTATTTTTATTAAGATTTAAAAATCTATCTTTTTTTAAGTATTTTATTATACCACCTGAGATATACAAATAAAAAAGATATACAATTAAAAAGTTCATGTTTGGGTTTTGGTCATACAGTGTTTCAGCACCCGTCCCTCCACCAGTGCCCATCTCCCACCACCAACATCCCCGGTTCCCTCCCCCTTCCCCAGCCCTGCTCCATGGCAGGTTCTTTATTTCTTTCCCTTTCTCTCTCTTTCTCTTTTCCTTCCCTTCCAGACTATGGATTACAGAACATACATTAAAAGGTTGTCATGTGTATCCTTTTGCCTCTATTTAATGCTCAGTTCTAGGTTGGCATTAGTACCCTCGACTATTATTAGCACCCTGTTCCATTTTCTGTCTTACCTAACCTCTGACTCCCACACGTTTGTGATCATTTCCACCTTTGACAAGACCTCCTGATATATGTTTCACTTGACCTTGGATATTGGTATCATAATATGTACATATATGTTTATGCCATGCAAATAAATGCAGTCATTCTGTATCTGTCTCTCTCCTTCTGGCTAATTTCGCTCAACATGATCTTCTCCATGTCCATCCATTTATAGGCAAATTTTATGACTTCATTTTTCCTAACAGCTGCATAGTATTCCATTGTGTAGATGTACCAAAGCTTCTTTATCCAGTCATCGATTTTCAGGCACTCTGGTTGCTTCCAGATTCTGGCTATTGTGAATAATGCTGCTTTAAACATAAAAGTAGGGATGGTGTTTCCGCTGCGTATTTTTGGTTTCCCAGAGTAGATTCCCAGGAGTGGTATGGCTGGGTCAAATGGGAGTTCAATTTCTAGTCTTTGGAGGAAAGTCCATATTGTTTTCCAGAAAGGCTGTACCAGCCCGGCATTCCCACCAACAATTGATGTGTGTCCCCTTTTTCCCACATCCACGCCAGCACTTGTTGTTCTTGCTCTTTTGAATATGTGCCAGTCTCTGTGGTGTAAAGTGGTATCTCATTGTTGTTTTGATTTGCATCTCTCTGATGATTAGTGATGATGAGCATTTTTTCATATGTTTTTCAGACAGGTATCTTTTGAAGAGCCGAGCCAGAGTATTGATGAGTGCTGAAGGCAAATTCTTCAGGTGTTCGGGTGGACTTTGTCTGGGCCTGATGTTGTTCCCTTCTTTACTGATGAAATGGCATGTTGGATTTCAGAAGGGTGAACGTAGGGAAGGACATATCCATCCTGCGGAATTTGGTATGTGGGCAGGTGGACGTGGCTATCAAAAAGATCTGAGTAGAAGTTATGGATAATCTTCTCCATATCCTTTCTGGAAGATGTGATAGATCCATCAGGACGTTGGAGGGCAGTCATCTTAGTCTTATAGTTGGCGAAGAACAGACAGGCGTTGCAATTGCTTTTCCCAGCTTCTGCTGCATCTTCCAGTATTTCTGCTCTTCTCTCTTTGAGGTCTTCCTTTATCGCTTCTCTGCAGTGCTTTGCAAGCTTGGATGCTAGCATTTGGTTACCTGAGGCTCGCACCTTGCCCCATTGGCGAATGAACTCTAGAGTTTTTGAAGACAGGCATCCTTTGTGGTTTTTTTTTCTCTCTCGGCATTCTTCGCATAATCATGGAGGTGCTGAACCAGTTGGTTCTATTCTTAATAGATGTCATCAATGATGGTATCTTCCCATGTTGCCATAGTGGTGCCAAAGAGTTCCCAGTTGGTGGTCCTTCTGGGAGTTCTCTTAAACATTGAAGCCTTTTCTCCCCATTGCGTGAAATAGAATTTTTCACTAAGGAGATGGTGGTCCGATCCTATTTGGAATTTTGGGATGACAGCAACATCTGTCAGGCAAAACCTTCGATTGAAAATGATGTGGTCAATTTCATTGTGGAACTGTCCACCAGGGGATTCCCATGTCCAACGTTTCGATTCAGCCTTTTGGAACTGTGAGTTCCCGTGAATGGTCTTGGTGGACATGATGAACTCAGATAGTCTCTCCCCCTGTTCATTCCATTCTAGGCCATGGATCCTGATGTGGTGTTCTTCGGCCGATCTTCTCAGTCCTATCTTGGCATTAAAATCACAGACTATAATCTTGTAGGTGTGATCTTT
This sequence comes from Cryptotis parvus, assembly GCA_021461705.1. Taxonomy (NCBI): domain Eukaryota; kingdom Metazoa; phylum Chordata; class Mammalia; order Eulipotyphla; family Soricidae; genus Cryptotis; species Cryptotis parvus. The sequence goes on from JAJIBD010004909.1 coordinate 7,072, forward strand.
TTTTATAGAAATCCTCCAGTTCCATGTAGAATTTCTCAGTTTCTTCTTCCTTGTAAGTGGATGTTGGTGCGTAGACAACATAGATAGAAACTGCTGGCAGTGGGCCACATCTCTTCAAGTGTAATCGTCCTATATGGTTTGTTAGGCATTCAAATGAATCAATGTTCGTGGCCATATTCGTGCTGGACGAGGACACCGACGCCACCGATGCCTCTTTCATCGCATGTCCTGAGGAACAGTTCTTCTCCGTGTCAAAAACGGTGTGATGCAATTGGCGCCTCCCTCGTCTCAGTCAGACCAGTGATGTCATACTTGATCTTTTGTGCCTGCACCCATCAAGTCCTCGATATATGCTTCCGTTGCCATTGTATGTGCCATTGAAAGTACAGACTGTCAAAATAAAGTTAAAAATAAAGTTAAAAATTTAAAAATAGAAGTTTGTGAGAGAAAAGGCCTGGCCACTCTCGGGAGAGATAGGAGCACACCTGGGGGACTCCATTAATGATCTTTCAGCAGGTTCACCTACGGACACATTGTTACAATAAGAGAGAAAAAGGGCCGCTTCTCTCTCTTGGGAGAGAGATGAGCGTGTCCAGGGAGAGAGAGGAGAGTGGCCTGGTATGCTGATCCAGAGACTCACATACACGAAGCAGAGCTGCTACTGGCTCTCCCTGTGCTGAGCTGATCACGAGGCACCCGGGAGGGGAAAGCGGGTTCTAGCCCAGGCCCGTCACCCTAGCAGAGCCTTGCAAGATGCCAGAGGAACCCCCACACCATGAGGGTTGCCATTTTCCACATCCAGACTCCCCACTTGTCAGCACTCCACCCAGCAGAAAAGCTGATTACAAACACGGCTCATCAATAAATGCTCGATATTGGAGGTGACTACAAGAGGGTCCCACCCACATGGCAGAGCCTGGCAAGCTACCCATGGCCTATTTGATATGCCAAATACCAGTAACAATTATAGACCTCATTCCTGTGACCTGATGGAATGGTTTGAGGCTCCTCATGTTCCTGGATTGAGCAGATGTCCTTGGGCTACACTAGCATGTGACAGGACGTATGGTGATGTTACTGGTGCCCACTTGAGCAAATCGATGAACAATGGGAAGACAAGTGATACAAGAAGTTGTGAGCCATTCACAGAGGCATCTATTCTGTTTTGGGTTTTATCTTTTTTTTGTTTATAAACAGCTATTTAAGACACATTTCTTTTGCTAACAACAGCATCCCTTAAACTCTCTTTTGCCTCTTATGTCCATAGTTGTATGTGTTGACTTGAAACTTGTTTTCTAGGTGCATACTATGTGTAGTTGTATGGTTTTAGCTATCTGTAAATGTATTTGGATATAGTTTGTGGGAGTCTAAGTGTGACATAAAGAAATTCATACTCTTGGTAATAAATGTCCTTTCTGTTTGTCTTTGACCATACCTAGTGGAACTGCAGACCTACTCCTGGCTCTGTGCTCAGTGATCACTCCTGGTGATCTCAGGGACACTGGATGTGGTGCTGGGGATCAAACCCAGATTGGTCATGTGTAAGGCAAGCACCCATTGTACTCTCTCTCCAGACCTACACGTTCTTTTAAAATAGTTCCATTATCCTGCTACTTTTTTATCCAATATAAAAGTTATAAGACTTTATATTTGGACTGAGTTTATGAGGCATTCCAAAGGCAGGATTAGACCTTATTGATCTTTTAATTTAATAAAATCTGGACATTTAATAGTTGTCATTGATATTTGTTGAATGAGCAGGATTATTGAATTAACCAAATGTCAGAACTGTGTACTATAAAACTAAAAATCCTGCAAGACCGACAAAGTATGAATCAACTAGTAGACAGGAAGATGGGAATCTACAATGGGCTTTGGATGGAGGTTCAGTATCTACTACTCAATTTACTGTCTCTAGATGCATTTTTATATTCTTCTTTAACTTTCATGAGAGTGAGACATAGATTAATTCATTTTTAATATTGTTTTAGGGAGAGCCCCCACCTAGTGTTCAGGGGTACTGGGACCAACTTCCAGCAATACTAGGTCAGTGAGACAGACTGGTTGGGGCTTGGGTACTGCTGGTTCAATGCTGCTAAGGCCAGTGGTGCTCAGAGCCCACCCCAGCTGCACTGGCAGTGTTTGGAGTGCCATGCTGGGCTGCGGATGGAACATGGGGCCTTATGCATGCAACATGTGCCCTTGGTATATGTCCTGCATTTTAATGTACTTGCTTTTCTATGTAATATTGTTTACTCCCTTGTTATTAATTTGAAAACATTTTCTGCCATTTTCTGACTCATGAGCTTCTTAGGCACATGATGAATTTGCAAGCTAAGGTTTTTCTATGACCCTCTGCTCTCTGCCTGTGTAAAATTCAGAAAATGTGCTCTACCTTATTTAATGCCTTTTTGAAACTTGCCTTATAATCAGCCAGATGATAAAATTCTCTACATGTCTTACATGTATTTAGTGGAATCTGCATTAGGTCAGACTGTGGTGAGGCTCTACATTAAGTTTGATATTTATAGTGTTAAATTTTTCTGTGGTCTTGCTTATTTTTATTTACATCTCCTGTTAATAACTAAAAAATTGTTTTCAAATCTCAAATTGTGGCCACTAATTTATCTTTTATTTGTGGTATGTCTAACTTTATTTCAAATATTTGGAGTTAAGTATTAGGTGCTTGCAATCTGAAGCATACTTTTCTGATAAATTGAACTCTTTTTCATTATGAATGAATTCTTTTATATGTAATAATGTTTCGGCCTACAGCAACATTATTTTACAAAAAATTAATCAGACATGTCTTGCTCCATAATTTTAATGAAGTCTTTCTCTCTACCTTAGATGTCATTAGTAAGATATTGGACTCAGATATCCTTTGGCTTTTCTGGTCCCAACCTGAAGAAACATTGACTTTTTTAAACCACAACATTCAATTCATCTCTATTTAATAAAAAATGTACTAAGATTTTTGTTTCTTTTATTATTTTTTTTTTAAATTTTTTTAAATTTTTTTTATTTTACAATTACAAAGATATACAATTAAAAAGTTCATATTTGGGTTTTGGTTACACAGTGTTCCAGCACCCATCCCTCCATCAGTGCCCATCTCCCACCACCAACATCCCGATTCCCTCCCCCTTCCCCAGCCCACCTCCATGGCAGGTTCTTTATTTCTTTCCCTTTCTCTCTCTTTCTCTTTTCCTTCCCTTCCAGACTATGGATTACAGAATGTACATTAAAGGGTTGTCATGTATATCTTTTTGCCTCCATTTAATGCTCAGTTCTAGGTTGGCATTAGTACCCTCAACAATTGTTAGCACACTGTTCCATTTTCTGTCCTACCTAGCCTCTGACTCCCAGACGTTTGTGATAATTTCCACCTTTGACAAGACCTCCTAAAATATGTTTCACTTGACCTTGGATATTGGTATCATAATATGTATATATATATTTATGTTATGCAAAGAAATGCAGTCATTGTGTTTCTGTCTCTCTCCTTCTGGCTAATTTCACTCAACATAATCTTCTCCATGTCCATCCAGTTACAGGCAAATTTTATAACTTCATTTTTCCTAACAGCTGCATAGTATTCCATTGTGTAGATGTACCAAAGCTTCTTTATCCAGTCATCGATTTTCGGGCACTCTGGTTGCTTCCAGATTCTGGCTATTGTGAATAATGCTGCTATGAACATAAAAGTAGGGATGGTGTTTCCGCTGCGTATTTTTGGTTTCCCAGAGTAGATTCCCAGGAGTGGTATGACTGGGTCAAATAGGAGTTCAATTTCTAGTCTTTGGAGGAATGTCCATATTGTTTTCCAGAAAGGCTGTACCTGCCGGCATTCCCACCAACAATAGATGAGTGTCCCCTTTTCCCCACATCCACGCCAGCACTTGTTGTTCTTGCTCTTTTGAATATGTGCCAGTCTCTGTGGTGTAAAGTAATATCTCATTGTTGTTTTGATTTGCATCTCTCTGATGATTAGTGATGATGTGCATTTTTTCATATGTTTTTTGCCATTCAATTTCTTCCTTGCTGAAGTTTCTGTTCATTTCTTCTCCCCATTTTTTGATGGGGTTGTTTTCTTCCTGTAAAGTTCTACCAGTGCCTGATATATCCTGGATATTAACCCCTTATCAGATGGGTATTGGGTGAATATTCTTTCCCATTCTGTGGACTGCTTTTGTGTCTTAGTCACTGTTTCTTTTGAGGTGCAGAAGCTTTTTAGTTTCATGTAGTCCCATATGTTTATCTTTTCTTCTAGTTGCTTTGTTAGTGATGTTTCACCTTTGAAGATGCCTTTAGCTTCAATGTCGTGGAGGGTTTTCCTATATTTTCTCCAATGTACTTTATGGATTCAAGTCTGATATTGAGATCTTTAATCCATTTTGATTCTGATTTTTGTGCATGGTGTTAGACACAGGTCCAAATTCATTTTTTTACATGTTGCTGCCCAGTTTTCCCAACACCACTTGTTGAAGAGGCTTTCTTTACTCCATTTTAGACTCTTTGCACCTGGTCCCAGCCTGAAGAAACTTTGACTTTTTAAATCACAACATTCAATTAATCTCTATTTAATAAAAAATATACTAAGATTTTTGATGCTTTATAGGATTCCCACTGTTTCAAGATTCTTTTCTTTTAATGTATTGAGCATTTTTATACCCCCACCACTGTCTTTATCAGCCACTCGTTAAAGTTGAGGAAAAGTTTTTTTCTTTCTTTTTAAAAGAATCAACTTTCAGTGCATTTAGTGGAATATGTAGTATAGTGAAGACCTCAGCCTTTAGATAGCCCTTTCCCCTTGAGTCTTTGAGTGTGGGCAGAATTTGTGACTCCCATAATTACTGCCTTGCAGGACAGAAGGGATTTTGCAGATGTAATGAAGTTCCCTAATCATTTGACTTTAAATTACTCAAAAGTCAGATTATCCTGAAGAGGAAGGAGGTAAGAGTGGCTGACGTAATAAGGTGAGCCCTTAAAAGAACAAAGAAGCAGTCAAAAAGATAAAGAACATGCATTAATAGGAAAAGGATTTAAAAAGGCAGATTACTAGCTGACTTTCCAACAGCAACAATGAAAATCAGAAGTTATTGGCATCGTATTTCAATGTGCTGAAGAAAAGAGGCCCCAGAATTCCATCCAATACAAAAAATAGCTTTCAAGAATGCAAAGATGATAAAGGAAAAAGATTTTCAAGCAAGGAAAAGAGAGAGCTTTCTATCAGATGAAGTCATTGAAAGAAGGGTCACTAGTATATAGACACTAAAGATGTGACATGTCTCAATTAAATGGTATATGTGTGGACAGAGAAAGAGAAAAGGAAGTGGAATTGTGGAAAAAGCCCATTTGCTCACTGATAGTGTAACAATAGCAACCACAGAGTCTTCGAATTGTAAAAACATAATAGACTAGACCTCAATTAAAAGTTTAAAATACTAAAGTTGAAATTTGGGGATGAGGATGTCAATTAGTTTTAAAGTATGAGAAATGTCTATTAAGTGTTCCAATATAATCGCCATGTTTTGTTTTTCTACCCTTACACAACAAATTAGCACCAAATCAGGAACTATCAAAACTATACAAGTTAATCATTTATATTCCCATGACTCAGAAATCCATGATGCTGCAGTGTTTTTAAACTACTGTCAGGTGGTGGTGCACTTCATTTTACAAAGTGAATTGTTGAGAGTATAGAAAATCTCTTCATGAGGCAGGCAACAGGTTCTAAGATAGAACCTAAAAGCTTTAACCATAAAGAGGAATGTGGGTAAACTGGAAAACACTGAAGAGTTTCTGTTGATGAGAAGGTAAGAGAGTGAAAGGGTGATCTCCAGAGTGCTAGTGACGGACCCCACCTCCTGAGCACGAGACTCTGTGTGTGTGGGGAGGGGTTGCCTGGTATTGACTCTGTGTGTGGGTTTGCGTGGTACTGACCCTCTGTGTGCATGGGTTTGTGTTATACTGACTCTGTGTGTGTGTGTTTGCATTGTACTGACCCTCTGTGTGTGTGGGTTTGCATTGTACTGACCCTCTGTGTGGGTGGGTTTGCATTATGCTGACCACTTTAATCACGGCCTGGGATGTCGTTGCAGACACATCCGAAGCAGCAGAACCTTAGTGGTCCCCACAGGGTATGTCCACAGCAAAGGTCCAATTAAGTCACCTCCTTCCTGGCTCCAGATTTTTTATAAAGCCAGTGTTTTTCACCGGAGACTCCCTCCATAAGGGGGCAGTTTTTAAACTGTTATTCCATAGTTTCATAATGACTCTTTACATTGTGTCAGAGTCTTTCCTGTTCCAAGGGCAGTTTGCAGTTTTGCCTTTCATAGGGAATCAATAAGCCTCTTAGGGAGATCAATGTCAATGGCATATTTTAATATTGTTGGCCAATACTTGAGTATCAGTGAGTCAAGAATATTTGTAAAATTATGGGATTTTAGCAAAGATACAAAATATAAGGTGACTTATTGATGTCTTAGCACAGTATTACAATCAGAGTCTTGTAGAAAAGGGACTATGCACTACCCCTAGGAGCAATTGTTGTGTGCTCCTTAATAGGCCTTCTTTAGAACTTCATAGGACAACCAACTCAAATAGCAAAAACTGGTTGTACTTATAATATATATGCATTTGAATAGGTATTTGGGATACAGACATTCATAAAACAAGTGATAATTCAATGTAAACATATACAATAAGACTAAACATCTATTGTACTAAAAGACTCAATCTGTTGACACACTAGAACACTGAATGTACTTTTAAACACACAAACACACACATACCCAATAACACACACATATGGTTTTGCTCTGCACCTCTATTTCACTTGTGAAAATAATCACCTACTATTTGTAAGTGAAAGTTATTTTTTTAAATAATAGTTTTCTATTTGATGAACTCCCAATGCAAAAATATTTGTTGTTGTCTTTTTAGATTTTACTCTTTAGGCAGTAGAAGAAACATGTCTAATAAAATCTCAACTTGGATAGTGATAAACACAGCTAAAACCCATCCAGTTGATTCCAGTATCACTCATGCCCATGTTTTATTTCCTGAGCTAAAAACAAGTCTTAAAGTTATCTTTACCGAGGTAACTCTAAGTGCATTTTTGGCTTTCAGTTGAGAGTCCCAATATTTTCTGAGAAAATAGGGGCATGAAAATTGAAGATCTTGTTTAAAAAAAAAAATAGAAAAGAAACGCCCTAAAGATTATTTTTAAAAAATGATCAAAATCTGTCCAAACAGTGTTGCCAGAATCTCTTTGGTTCCTCTGTGTACTTCCCTGGGAGTCTTTGAGACTCAGCTTAAGTGCTCATGCTGATTCACTCCCACTGCGGTCAAGTCTGGTCTGATTTCTCCCCAGAAGTGAACCTTTCTGCATCCAGGTGCCCTGGGTGCTTTTCAAACATTTCTCTTTTTGCATTCTATTTTGCAGTATGGTTCTTTGTGTGTGTGTCTAATATTTCCTCCACCCCAGATAATACTAAATATCTGAACAGAGTTGATGCACATTAGTTACCCTTTGCATCCCGAGAATTCCATTCTCAGACAGCAACTCAAAATTTGAGATACAAAAGCATCTATCTTAAAGACTTCAGGAAAAGTGCATTATTCTGTGTGCTTTTTTATTTTTTTTTATTTATTTTTTCCCAAAATTTTATTACACCACTTTTAGACATACAGTTGCAAGATGCTCATGCTCGAGTTTTGGTTCTACAGTGTTCCAACACCCATCCCTCCACCCGAACCCATCTCCCATCACCAATGTCCCCCACCTCCCTCCCCCTCCCACACCTCAACTACTTGGCGGGTTCTGTATGTCTTTTCTCTCCTCTCTATCTCTCCCTCCTGCCTAACTTGCCTACACATCGTAGAATACAGTACACTAAAGGACATAACTGTTTCCACTAGTTTGATGGCTGCTTGTGGCAGCGTGACTTAGGAGCCTCATGGTCAGCATCTGGACAGCGAAGGTGGCGGCTAGTGTGGTGGGCAAGTCTCATCTGGCTGCTTCCGGGGACCCCCAGAGGTGATGGACCCACTCCCAAAACCCATCTGTCCTCCTGGGAGCCCCATGGTCAGCTGAGCCTGGGTAGAGCCGAGTTCCAGCTTTCCCAGGCGAGTTTGAGACAGCATGCTATGGCTGGTCACCCCAGGGCAGCTCCTAGGCGAGGCCACCAGGCTCCACAAAATGGAGGGGGAAGGTATTCTGTTTGCTTTGGTTTAATCATAATTTCCTAAGAATGGAGGAAAAAAGTAATGGAAAGAAAGTCGAGGGGTCGAAGCAACAGCACAGCTTTAGCCTTGCACGTGGGCGAAGCGGGTTCTATCTCCGGCATCCCATAGGATGAGCACTGCCAGGAGTAATTCCTAAAGTACAGAGCCAGGAGTAACCCCTGAGCATTGCCAGGTGTGATCCAAAAAAGAAAAAGAAAATGAAAGTCTGGCAATGAGAAGATCAGAAACAAACAGGAATCCTTAGCAGTTACAGTCAGCAGACAAAGTTGACAGAAGCAGTTACGGATATGAATGGCTTGGAAAACGGGGCCCCTCTTCCATCTGCTCTTCCAGTGCCTTTTCTGAGGGTTTCCTTGTTTGGCTTTGTTTGATCTGCCTTTGACAGCTGAGTCTTGTTTCCTTGCCCCTTACCACCCACCTGGTTTGGATTTTTTCAGCAGTCAAAGGAGCTTCCCAGAGTCTGCTGCTTAGCCTCCACAACTGTACCATGAAGTGAAGGGGTCTAATAGCTCCCTAGGTAGGCACGGGAGCTAACATACTCCTTCTGCATGTTAGGAGATACACGTCCTCTTAAGCTTTAATGGGGGCTGGAGCAATAGTACAGTTGATAGGGTGCTTGTCTTGTACCCGCACAACTCAGGGAACCCCAAGACTCAATATGGTCCCCCCTAGCCCGGCCAGAAGTGATTCCTGAGTGTCGAGCCAGAAATAAACCCCAAGCATCACTGGGTGTGACCCAAAATAGAAAAGGAAAAATAGTTTCAAGCTGAGGGGTAAAGGCTCTTGTCTTGCTCATATATGACCCCATCAACCATCCCCGGTCTCCCACAGTTTGATAATCCTTGGCACCACACAGGTCCCCTACATACTACCAGGAGTGAGCACAGATCCAGGAATATTTCCTGAACTGGGTGCAGTACACCTCCCCTTCAATTTGTTTTGATAATCAATTGACTGAAACCATATTCTAGTGACCATGTTACCACTTGAGATTGTGAATTTGGCAATGGTTGTTGATGGCATCCCCCAGTAAGAACTGTGCCTATGTCAGAAAATCCACTGTGGTGCACCATGGAAAACAGTTTCCTTCTGCTTATTCAAAAGAAAAAATAACTTGTCTTTTCTGCTCATATAAATAAATACATTACTGGCAGTTTTGAATTTTGAAGTGGATAGTGACTGGTCCACTGGAGTAGAGAAAATTAAACAAATGACAGCAACTGGGTGAGGGCCTAAGGCAAGAGCTTGATTAGTGTTGTTGGGCGTTGCTGTTGTTAGGTGATATTGTTTCAAGTAGGGCTTCTCTTCTCTCAGTCCTAGGAGGCTGCGCCCCGGAAGTGCTCTGCCGACAGCTGTTTTTCTCTGGCAGCAGCTGGAACTGGGCAACTCTTTGGGCAGCATCAGGCCACTCAGCACTGTCTCTGGAGAGAGGCTAGTTAGAGGCTCCAGCTGCAAACATAAGACACATGAAGGGAAATGACACAACAGGAGAGCAGGTAATTCAATAGAGCCATCAAAATTGTTTTAAACCCAACCTCCAGAGGGAAAACACAGCAGCCAGCCTTCCCTAACCTCCTACCTCCTGCACAGGGGATCAAGTTCACATCTGATGCAAGATTCCAGCATCTGTTAGCTCTAGGATTGCTGCCATCAGCAGAGGCCTGGAGCAAAGAGTTGCTGGGGATGCATGCAGGGAGATCCCATGTTCCTGGGCTCCAGCTGTGCCTCTCATTGACTCCTGAGGGGCAGGAGTGGAAATGTGCAGCCCTTGAATACAGAGGGTGTAAAGGAAGCTCCTTGCTTTCTCTCTAACACCCTTGTGTCAGATTCTCCCCTGTCCTGACTGCTGGCAACAGCATCCTCCAAGAGACAACCTTCCCCTCCCCCATCTAAGGCAGCGACTCAGGATCTAGTCCAGCAGCCCCCCAACCCCATCTTCTCTTCTCCCATTCACCAAGTTCTTTGGGTTCTGTTATTTTAATGGGTCTTGGCGTGTTTTTGTTTGTTTTAGGCCATACCTAGAGATGCTTAGGGGTTACTCCTAACTCTATGCTCAGAAATTACTAACAGTGCATGAGGGACCATATGGGATTGAGGGCTTGAACCCAGGTCAGTGGTGTACAAGACAAGCACCCACACCCCCTGTATCATGGCTCCAGCCTTAAGGGTCTTTATTCTCAATTTTGTCTCCATTGTCATCTTACTTATCTTCCTATAATATGCATCATCCCAACCCATTCATTTGCTAAATCAAAGTAGTAGCTTAAGCAACCTAGTGTGAGGAATTGTTTGTCTCTCATAATTCCTCAGACATGTTGACAGATTCTGACTGCTAAGAACACACTTCCAGCTCATTGGCTTTACAGCTCTGTGTCCCCATATGGAATAGGGACAGGAGAGCTCCCTGTGTCATGTCTGTGAAGTCGTTAACCCTATTCATGGGGTGTGAGTGGTACAATCATTGCACAAGATACTCCTTAACTCTCACCCTGCAATCCATTCCCTGAACTTAACCAAGACATAGGAATGATCTATGTGGTCAGCTTGTTAAAACCCTCGTTAACCCTTGGGTAAAGTGTACACACACTTTAGAATACACAGAATCCTTAATATTTGAATCCAAGACTGAGCTCCTGCTCATGGTCACCATCTCATATACCACTGTGCTGAGTAAAAACCATGTTACCCCAGGTGGGTCAGCAATTACATGGTCCCAACTCCAGCATAGCCTTTATCTCTCAGCTCACACAGGAACCTCGCAAGTCATGTGTCTAAGAACCATTCGCCACACCTCTTCCTTCTGCCCTGCTCTGTCCTGGACTGTGCCTCTTAGGCTCTGCTTACTGGCCACAGTGGAAGCACATGTGACTCTCCTCCCTTGTACATTAAACCATTCACTGTAAGCTAGGGAGCATGCCTTAGATATTGATCACCAGTAACTCACTCCTGATATGTAATGGGCACTAAATCAATATTTTAAACAAAATGGGATTAATTTGGGCTGGATTATAATCTGGTTGCTAGTGAGGAGCCTGCAAATGAAAAGACTCCAAAGTAAAGCTAGAAAATGGGGGCTTGGCATTGCTCAGAGGGAGATGAGCTGTTCTGGGCGAGTTGGGGGACCATGCCAGTGTGGACTATGTCAGAGTGCTGGCTCTCTAGTTCACCTGGGTGGTGGAAGTGATGCAGTGAATCGCGGGCGCTGCTGATTCCAAATCAGCAGTTGCTGTCCACAGGTGTCTAAAGTATTTCTTAAGGTGCTTGGTAAGACAAACGAGTGATGCATTGACGGGGCACCAGCTCCATTCCCCCAAAATTAGAAAGGAGAAATTCTCACCTTCCTTTCTCTCCTCATTGGGTGGGGAGATGCTACATGATAAAGAAAATGTGCTCTCCTGGTCTCACACCCATTCCTTTAGGGTTGCTTCACCAATATCTAGAGCTACTATAAGGATATGAAGCAAGTGCTTTTCTCACCTGGATTGACCAGGAAGGGCTAGAAACTAACATCTGAAGCAGCCCGGGTTGGCCTGTGAGATGGCAGACTGTTCTACTTTGGCAGTCACAGTGTGGTGTGTATGTGTGTGACATATTTGTGTGTGTGTAATGTGGGGGTGTGTGGAGTGTGTGTGTGTGTGTGTGTGTGTGTGTGTGACTTCAACAAGCTAAGCCTCAGCTGACTCTCTAAGAACCAGCAGGGATTCAGTTCCCTCAGGACTCAGCTCACAGTGGCTGTGCTGAGGGCAGGTGGGCACTGGCTGGGCTCTTCCCTGTCCACCAGCGCTTTCCTTGGGCTCATGAGAGAGGGGGTTCTCTGCAATCCCCCATTCACAAGGGTCCAGCATTGTTGCTTCACTTTTGGAGTTAGGATTTCAACATATGAATTTGGGGGTATCACAGTCAGGCTGTCATGGGAGTGGCATGTTTTGATGAAGTTGATGAGTTGATTGGGGTGATTTGTTCCCTACAACCTGGCAGTCTTCAGAAGGGGTCACGCATAATCTTGTTCCTGCCTTGGAAGTCAAGGACCGGGTGTTTGTCACTTTCCTGCTCTCCGCTGAGGCCCTTTCTCACCCCCACCCCACGCTGTTCTGCTTTGTGCTTTCCTGACCCAGCGCAGTGCTCCTGTGAGAGAGGCTGTACTGAGTCACTCCTCAGCTGCTCCAGGGGAGTATTTCTCCTCTGCGAGGCCACTCATGTGCCTCTCGAGACAGCAAAATGTTCTCAGGAGCACTGACCTTTTGGAGTAGGGCTAGGGGCCATACTCTACTTTTCTCAGGATTCGTTCCTGTGGACTTGGGGAACCATATGGGGTGCTAGCCATCCCTATGCATTATACTCCAGCCCCACATACACTCTTTCCTGGGTCTTCCCAGAAGAAAGCACTCCATAGCTGTCAGGGACATTTCTTAAACACCAGAAGCGTTTGCTCCCATTAGATCATTTTTATGACAAATGCAGGTGGCCTACAGTAATTCCAAAGTATAGAGGGAAATGTGTATAGCTTACCTGTCTATTCATTCAGAACAAAATATATTTAAAACATTATATTATTGCATATTGTGAATACATGCAAAGAGTGAATATATTGAGGTCACATGTATGAGACACTTAATACCATTTTCATCTTGTTAAAACCATGTGGGATTAGTGTTTTGACCAAAATTCCTATTCAATGCAGCATGGTGGATTCATCGAGCATATAGACAAGCTGATTTAGAACACCTCAGAGTGACAAGTACCTGTACGGGTGGGGAATATCCTGTTTCAAAGTATAGAACTTATTTGTACATAAAGTCAGGAGTGTCATTTTCCTGATCAAAAATTTAGAGGCAAAGGTGGGAAGGGGTGTGGGCTAAGGTATGAAGGAGTGTTGGGAAGGTTCTCCTAGAGAGGAAAGCACATATTAAGGAAGAATAACTAGTTATCAATGAGAGGCTACTTCAAGAGTATCCCACCCTCATGGCAGAGCCTGGCAAGCTACCCATATTGTATTTGATATGCCAAAAACCAGTAACAATTATAGACCTCATTCCTATGACCTGAAGGAATGGTTTGAGGCTCTTCATGTTCCTGGAGTGTGCAGATGCCCTTGGGCTACACTAGCATGTGACAGGACATACGGAGATGTTACTGGTGCCTGCTTGAGCAAATTGATGAACAAGGGGAAGACAAGTGATACAAGTGAACTAGTTATCGTGACAGAAAACACTGTCATGGAAAGTAAAAGATACTTTCTCAAGTGCATTGATCACTTCTTCACTTGATCACTTGAATCCCGTTATTCATCGATTTGCTCGGAGTGGGTGCCAGTAACATTTCCATTGGACCCTATCACGTGCCAATGTAGCCCAATGGCATCTGGTTGACTCAGGAATATGAAAAGCCTCAAGCTGTTCCTTCAGGGTCTTGACAAGGAAGTCTAACCATCTTGTAGGTGGGTGGCCACGTGATCTTTTGACATCCCATGGGATCCAGTCAATGGGCTCTAGTCCAGAGGTCATCTCCAAATCGCATTACATGTCCAGCCCATCTGATTTTCGATGCCTTGGCAAATGAGACAGTGTCCCTGATTCTGGAATAGTGACGGAGGTCAGAACTCCGGATTCCTTCTCTCACTTGAGTGAGGTGTAATATTCAAAGCATAGCTCTTTTGATTCCTCTCTGGGAGACCCGAATAGCATTCTCATCCTGCTTTCGTAGGGCCCAGGTCTCTGAAACATATATTAATGCAGGGAGAATGGTGGAGTCAAAGAGATGTGCCCAGAGCCGGAGGTTCTTTGTCCTTTTAGCTATTTCTTCGATGCCTTTGAAGGCATTCCATGCCGCTCTCTTCCTCCTCGCAGCTCAGGTTTTAGGTCATTCATCATGTTGACTTCTCGCCCTAGGTACACATAACTGCTGCATTCAGAGATGTTTGTTCCATTGAGAGTGAATGGAGCCTCTGGAACTAGTTCATTTTTCATAAACATAGTTTTCTTTAGATTCAGCTGTAGACCTATCTTTCCACATTCTTGGTCGAAGTCAGCCAGCATTTGTGCAGCTTGGCTAATGTTTGATGTTATTAGAACAATGTCATCAGCGAAGCGGAGGTGGTGTAGTTGCTGACCGTCTATCTTCACTCCCATTCCTTCCCATTCTAATTGTCACATGATGTTCTCGAGGGTGGCGCTGAAGAGTTTTGGTGAAATGGTATCACCCTGTCGAACCCCTCTTTTGACATTAATGATCACTTCTTTGTAGAATGGTGAGATCCTGGTGGTGAATCCGTAATACAGCTCACGAAGGATCTTGATGTATTGGGTTTGAACACCCTGTTTGGCTAGGGCTTCGATGACTGCTTCAGTCTCCACAGAATCAAAGGCTTTCTGTAAATCAATGAACGTGAGACAGAGCGGCATCTTGTACTCCCTACAAACCTCAATGAGCTTGGTTACCATGTGGATATGGTCGATTGTGCTGAATCCTTTCCGGAAGCCAGCTTGCTCACATTACTTCTATTTATTTGTTCAACTGCATTTGTTCTATTTATTTGTTCAAGTTGAAATAAAATAAGATACTTTAAGGTAGAACACTTTGAATTGTGAAGGTGACACAAAACTCATGGGCAATGTATTTGGACAAAATCGAAGTGATTTTCTGTGCCAGTCTATAGCTATCTGTAGTCAATTGGCTACTTCCCTTTATTTGTTAGTTATCTATTGGTAGCGTATTTTGCAAGTTGCTTTAGTTTTTAGAAGTGTACAAGGAAATTAAAAAGTTAGAGTTAGGCCTTTTGTTTTCCAAACTACTGCCCTAAGTCTTCCTTTATTCACCAATTTAATAAATCTCTATGGAATAGCTTTGATGTTCAAGATGAGATCTGAGAGATAGGAATCAGGCTTAACTGTACAGAGAGAGATGACAAGAGGGTGGGCGATCCTTGTCCTATTTGCCAGGCTCTGGAGCATGGTAGAGAAATAGAGCAGAAAGCAAAGAATTGAAATGAGAGGTACAATTCCACATGGACATTGAAATGGATGCACACAAAATTCTACAGGGTTACAGGCGAAATTGTTCATGCTCAAGTCAATAAGTTTGAGAAGGCAGTGATCAGTGACTCATTTGAATTAGATCTCACAAAGTTACCTGGCTCTGTTGGAAAATGTAGATTGTAGCTTGGCAAAACAAGTTGCTAAGCATGAAAGTAAAAAGCACTTCTCTAGATTTTTAGAGCATCTACACAGCCACCTTATGAAGGTCTGTGTGACTGTTCTTGTGGAGAAGGCCCTAGCTCTTAACAAAATCTCACAAGGAACTCTCCAATGCAGACTATGCTCCAGGAAAAGCTATACATTTGAGTTTAATATGCAGTATACATTTTACCACATAATTAAGGCATGAAACTAACCAATTGAAAGTCTACAAATTATAGACAAATTTCATAATTTCATTTTCCTAATAGCTGCATAGTATTCCATTGTGCAGATGTACCATAGTTTCTTTATCCAGATGTCTGTTCTTGGGCACTTAGGTTGTTTTCAGGTTCTGGCTATTGTGAATAGTGAAATCTAATCATGAACGGTTTTGTGATTGTTTATCTCATGGTGGCATAATAAAATTAAAAATAAATTAAAAAAAGAAATTCAACAAACTGAAGATCCTTTTTACTCCTTTTTGATTAAACTGAAGAAATGGGGGTAGTGGGCATTGATCCAAATGCTTCTTTATTCATCTCTGCGCTATTCACTATAGCTAGAATCTGGAAACAACCTAAATGCCCGAGAACAGAGGACTGGCTAAAGAAACTGTGGTTCATCTACACTATGGAATACTACGCGGCTGTCAGAAAAGATGAAATTATGAAATTTACCTGCAAATGGATGGACATGGAGACTCTCATGCTGAGTGAAATTAGTCAGAAGGAAAAGGACAGATATAGAATGACTGCATTCATTAATAGGATATAAATAGATACCAGTGTTTTACTAAATGTGGGAAATGGTAATGGCAGATTAAAACTCACCATTGAATATACACAAAGAGACTTAAGTGATAAACTCTAAATATCTGCAGGGCTAGCCACAATGTGTAAAATAAGAGGGAGAGAGATGCAGAGACAGAGAGAGAGAGACAGAGAGAGAAAGAGAGGAAACTGGGGTACCTGCTATTAAGGCAGCATGGGGGTGGGCCGGGGGGGTGGGGTACATTGGTGGTGGAAATGGGGCACTGGTGGAGGGATGGGTGCTGGAATACTGTATTACCAAGAACCAATTATGAACACCTTTGTAATTGTATGTTTCACGGTGGTATAATAAAAAATTTAAAAAAAAACGCTGGGTTTGTTTCTCATTAGAGTAAGGCTAATTGTATGAAAGAGACTCTTAAAGGTAAAGAGTGGACTATTCAGTCATGAGTACTTAAACTGTTTGGGAAACAGTCAGGATCTATTGAACCATGGTTTTCCAGGGAAAACTGTCAGTGGTGTTGGAGAAGACAAACTAGACTCTAGAGGACCAGCTGGAAATGTGCTGAAATGGATCCAATCAAATCTGCAAAGGATCTTAACATGGAGGGACTTGGAAACTATTAGAGAAAATACAAATGTGTAGCATTTTGAATGCCATAGATATGAATGGAAGAGAAATAGTTTCTAATATGACTCAGACTTTATTCCTGCCGACTGGTAGATACTGTAGAATGTGCAGCACAGAAGGGGAGCCAGCTTCAGACGGAAGGTGATCGTTTGCTTTGGGGTCTGAATGACTTTGGTCCATAAACTACATTATGTGTTGCCATTTCTAGCAATACATTCTACTCTGCAGTTAGTTTTCAGGAGAGAATTACCATGGTCAGAGCTGAGCTCCACTGGTTGGCCGCATATTGGCTTTTTATGAGGGGATCCAAACCATGTAAAAGCAATAAAGTTGCCAGGGATGTAGCTTACGGTAAAACACTTGCCTTGTATGTGAGGCCCTAGGTTCTATCTAGTCATTATATAAATAGATAAAGGGGGAGGGGGAACCAGCCACTTTTATCTTGCCCACAAGCTCTTGATGTGAAATTTATTTCCATAATCACATCAATGAATATATCTTATAAAGATCATGCTACTTAACAAGTACACAAAAAGCTCCTTGATTATTGGAGATATTTTTTAAGAATCAGAAAGTGGAGTGGGGCATATTACATAAAGAAAAGAGCTTGAAGTAGTTGATGGTTTAGAGCGGTCAGCAATAAATGCAACCACTTATTTCCCTTTTTTTTTAAATAAACAAACTTGAAAAACATCAGTCCAAATCTTCAAGGCTGGGTGCCTAGTGAAATAGGCATATCTGTTTATGTACTGCTTTGCAAAATAGTTTTGCTCCATTAGAACTTCCAGGCTGGTTAGGAATCAGCTGAAAATGCAGAAATGAACCCTGCCACTGTAGAACGTAAAGACTTTAACTGTGGCCGCCTGGCTGTATCTGTTCTTCCAAGTACAGCTGCCCAAGAGAAAAGTCATGTTCAGTCTATGGATTTGTATTCAGTGATTCAATGCAGACTTGCCGCGTGCCCACTTCTTCTTTGGTCTGTCTTTTTGCAAAATTCTAAGACTTGGCAACCTCACTCCACCTTCATTTTCAAATCTCTGTTCTCTAGAAAAGACACACTCCTTCAGCAGTCTCAAATTTCTAGTTCAGGTTGTCTTTTCTGCCTTTGTTCTCTCAAACTTTTTCACCTTCCTGCTCTGCTGGCTCTGAAAGTTTTACTTTTCTTTCAGTAGACATTTTAAGGTCACAGAGAAACTCAGTGGTTCAAAATGAAAAAGATAAAACCAGGATGATTGCAGGGCAGTGTCTGGGAGCCCTTCTCCCTTCCTGCCTTTTGTCCTTCCGAGCTGGTGGTTTCTCTGAAGAGGTTCCAGCCTTTGTTTGAAACCCTGGAGCCCTGGACCAGCAGCTGGAATATGTCATAATTACTTTAGAGTTGGCCTATTCTAAGAGCATCAAGAAATAATGAGATTTGCCTAAGCAATTATTATTAGCACATCTTAAAGATTCAGATGAAGGTTTGCCTCTTCTTACTCAGAAGTGTTAAGTATGTTAATGGTGTGGCCTGCAATAAGAATAGAATCTTCTTCCTGCAAGTGAGAACGACACAGAAATAGATGACTAGAAGGAAGAACATCTGAACTGTGAATATATGCGGTGCCATTATCAGCAAATGGCGTCAGTTGGGAAGCAGCAGGACGCTCCCTGAGGGCTCCAATGAGAAGGGGGGGAGGGGTCTGTTTCAGAAACAAATGAACAGCAGATGTAAATGACCCTTTAAATGGTGCAGATTGATCCCTTCATGTTTACACCCATGGTTAAAAGTTTATTGAAGTAACATTAGTTCATTTCATTGAGCAAATTTCAGGTATATGCCCTCATATCGGACTTCTGTGTGTAGTATATTACCATTACTGAAAGTCCACTTTCCACACTGTGTCTTGATGAGGATTTTCAGGGAAGGATAATGGGAGGGTTAGGTTGTCCTCCTAGGAGCAGCAGGTTTGAGTGAGAAGTGGCTTTGGCCAATGAGAATGGTAGAATATCTTAAACTAGCATAGTGCTCTGGAGTGAGATGGTTTAAACTTGAATGAACGTCACATGATATGTCACTTACAAGTCATGTGATCAAAGCATTACTTAACCTATTTAAGCCAAGTTGTTCTCATCTATAAAAAGAAGGTAATGATCGGCCCTGCTTTATAAGATTTCTGTAACTTCTTCGAGGTCATATATTTTAATTTCTAGTGAAGTGCCTGACTCAGCAAGCCCTCCGAAAATGTCATTATAGAGCATCTTAAATACCCCTATGGAACACTCAGACATTTCTTCATGAAGTGTTTCCTCTGTGAATCAGCCCAATAACCCCAAGACACTTTGATCATTATAATCATACTCAAAATCTGCTTCTGGCTGTTGATTTCGTACTCCTTCAGCACTTCTATAATGGGAATCCTGATACCTTGTTTATGGAACACACGATTCATGACAAAATGTTTGGGTGGTCTCTGTGTCTGTCTTAGACACAAAGATCTCTTTCTGTCTCAGAGCACCATCTCCTCTTTACCTTCACCTCAGGAAGACCAAATAGATGTTCATGCCAATAGAATAATTCTATTCTAAGTAATTATCCATTATTAGATGGAAAACAACATAGAAAATGCAATTAGGTTAGAAAAGGAAATTATCTACAAATGTAATACATTGAAAAAAATGTATTACATTTTTTTTTTCAATCGGACCAGGTATGCTGAAACAGAGACTCTCAAATATGGGGTATCACAGCCCGGATCATCCACAGCCACCCTGCAGCAGTTTTTTTTTTTTCAATCGAACTAAGTATGCTGAACCAGAGACTCTCAGACATGGGGGCAGAGCTGCTACTTGCTCTCCCTGTGCCCAGCTGCTTGTGAGGCGCCCGGGAGGCATGGCGGGTTCTAGCCCTGGCCTGCCACCCAAGCAGAGCCTCACAACAAGCCAGACCACCCTCCCCTACTCCATGGGGCCCGCCGTTTTCCACATCCGGACTTCCCTCTCATCACAACTCCACCCAGCAGACCAGACTATCACAGCCCGGCTCGCGCGGCCTCCTAGCAGCCGCGCTATTCATCAATATATGCTTTATTCAGAGGTGACTACAACAGTATGCCACCTGCACAGCAACCTTGGCAAGCTGCTCGTGTAGTATTTTATATGCCAAATACCAGTAACATTTATATTAGGTCATTCCCGTGACCTAATATAATGGTTTGAGGCTCTTTATGTTCCTGGAGCAAGCGGATGCTTTGGATTCTACTAGCATGAATCAGGACGTATGGAGATATTACTGGTGCCCGCTCTAGCAAATAGATGATTAACGGGAAGATAGTGATAGTGATAGTAATACATTAGTACGTATATAAAATTTTTATTTAAGGGCATAATTTTATGTGATTTGTAGGAGCAGAAAATACTATTTTAGTGATCCCTACTTTAAAAAAATAGGGGTTATTTCAGCTTATTTATAGGTCTTTACAATAGGCCATTATCCAGAAAGTAGGTTCATAGAAATAACATTGTTAATCTATGTTAACAATAAACAAATAATATTGTTATTTATAGACTGCAGCCTAAGAAGTTTATATTGAAAGGTGGAAAATCACACACATGCAAATATTAGAATGTAAGGTAGAAATTTTGTTGTAAAATGCACAAAGTGCTGTGGGAGCTCTGCATATAAAAGTAACTTTTGCCAAAGAGCATTAGGGCCAGTTTAGTAGAGAGCGATGCATTGAGGCTTGGAGGTCTGGGGTGTCTGATAGGGCTTGTGTGTTTGATGGCTACTCTGCAGAAGTCTTGGGGCTGTAGCCAGGTCTATTATTCACTGTGAAGCCCCCTTTTATTCTATCATGCAGTAACTATTTTATTTCTCTCTCTTTACCCTCGAATGTTCTTCAATCAACTCATGATGGTCTGGGTTTCAGGTTGCCTTTGGGGATGGGGGAGTGGAGGAGGGGCTATAACAAATACCAATAACTTACTTTTTTAGAAAAAGACAATGAGAGAATATTTTAGTCTTTACGTACGTGCCAATTTCTGGAACAAGTACTTAACTCCGATGTTGTTAACATGAATGTAGCCATAGACAGCAAGTAAATTATGTGCATGGCTGTTTCAGATAACACTTTGTTTACCGAAACAGACAGCAAGCCAGGCATGGTTTATGGCAGCAGTTTGCTAATCCTTGGTCTATAGCATAAGCATATTGATATATCAGTCAAAAGAAAATATTTCTGCTTTCTGCTATTCCTAGAAATGGGGCTACAGCTAGCTGGAACCTACCAGATTTAACACCTGGCTGTCAGGAACAGTGAAGGGTTTGGGATTTTACTCTACTTGGAAACAAACAAGCTTGACACAGTTTCGGGGATGCTGGCATGAGACGCA
The DNA here is from genome assembly GCA_021461705.1 of Cryptotis parvus. Taxonomy (NCBI): domain Eukaryota; kingdom Metazoa; phylum Chordata; class Mammalia; order Eulipotyphla; family Soricidae; genus Cryptotis; species Cryptotis parvus. The sequence continues at coordinate 28,266 of JAJIBD010004909.1, forward strand.
GATGCCTGGGTCAGAGACAAAGGGAAACTCATTACTCATGGCAAAGCAGAGTCAGACCATCAGCATTTCTTGTGCCAGTTTCCCCCCCACCCCCGATTCCCACAGGGCTACACAAAGAGAAGTAGGTAATAACTGCACACACTGTGCGTCGCATTACAGGGAAAACTTGCTCTTAGAAAACACGGATCTTGTATAATGGACAATCAGCTCGCCAGACATTTGCCCTAGTGAGAGACATTAGCTGTATTATACCAGAGCAGTGTCCTTTGCTCTGGAGAGAGACACCATTTCTGTTTTTCAAGGCTGTTCACCACACAAATACCCTTGAATAGCTCCTCCTGAACAAAGGCAGTGAGTGCCTGTGTCTGTGGCATGTGTAGAAATGCTGAAACTCCGGAGAACTCACATAATGCAGCCTCCCCACTGCTTTGATAGGAGGGGAGGAGTTACGCACTCCCACCAAGCATTCTGAATTGCCCGCAGAATCTACCAAAAGCAAGAATGAAACAAAATTTTTTAAAAATCAAGTAAACAAGCAGAATCATCGCATCGATAAATCTTTACATGCAAGACCTAGCTAGTCGGCATGGCATCCACAATAAACATCAGCTCTCAGCCAAACAATCTCTCCAGAAACATTTCTTTTAAACAAGATTCCATTAAAATTAACAATTTCAAAGCAACTCATTTATGCATTGGTTTGGGTTGTGTGTGTCTGTAAAGTCAGGCGCTACTTAATGATGAGATAACTTTCTAGAAGGCTGTTTGTTTTTAGGCGATTTTACCCTTGTGCTAATATCCTAAAGAGCAATTTACACTTAGACTGTGAATATCTGAGATCAGGTGTGCCCATCATTGACCAAGATGCTAAGATAGATATGACTGTGTATTTGTATGTGAGTGTGCATGTATTCAAAGTGTGATTTACTTCTGAGTTTACAGAGAAAAAGGGAAATGATTGACATTAAACTAAAATGAAATTGCAGTGGAATTCAATTTCATTTGGTACAAATGGAAATTCATAGTGTTTTGAGATTCACCCTTAGCCTATTTTTTAAATTTGAAGCTCCCCAGAATTTACATAATCTGTAATTACATTTATGTTACAGTAATTATGATATAATCATGTGATTTATTGTGTATGTAATTCCTTATTGTCCTACCTTGTTCCCCACTGTATTATTTGAAGTTGGGTTTGATACTGCAGCCAGTGTTCCATCAGATTCAGAAGGAAGTGGGATGTTGTGTGGCCTCCAAATCTCCTAAATTTGGAATAGGTCCAGTTCTTGTAGGAAGATACAAAAAGCAGGAGTCCAGCCACACACACCAAGATGGTGCAAGCACCGACATGAATTACTTTTTTCTCAAGTGACTATCAATTTTTTTAGGTGCAGTGTCAGGTATTTTGTTGAACTGGGAAATGTTGCCCTGGTTGTTACTTGCTTGCCCTTCCTACATGCCCGGGGCACTCTGCTAAATTCCACAGAGGAAATGGTATGTAGAAATGCAACTAGTTCTTACAGAGAAAACAGTTACATGAGTAATTGTCAACCACACATGTGTATGCAGAATCCAGGGAAACAGGACATGAGTAGCCTGGTCCACAACAAGCAAAATGCTGTGGCTGAGAGCCGAGGAAAGGTTCCTGTGCCCCTTTGCCTATTCAAGAACACATTTGTTTGAGGAAAAATATCTGTGTGTAAATAGAATCTGAATTCAGGCATGTGGGGGAAGATGTTCTTTTCAAACCACGTGTCCCTCCTTTTCACCCCATTCTCCCTTTGAAACAGTATGCTGTTAACTGAGTGACTCCAGGCCTTTTTAAATTTTATTTTGTAATTAATTCATTAATTTGGATTTGGGGGCCACCTACCTCTACTCAGGTCTTATTTCTGGCTCTGCCCTAAGGGGTGTCTCCTGACTTACTTGTAGAACTATATGGCAAGCCGGGAATTGAACCTGGGTCATCTGCATGCAAGGTAAATGCCTTTCCCGCTGTACTGTCGCTCTGGACAGCACCACTTCAGGCCTTTTATAATTGGACTTTGGGAATTTGAGTTCACTGACAGGTGTCATGTAAGGGTGTATTCTTCCATGCACTTAGTCCACCTGTAGGTGTGAGTGTTAGGATCCAGGGCGCTGTGGTTGTTGTGCCTCTCTTGTGCCTTGTGGAGGTGCTGGAGATGATTTGGTGGTATGAAAATACAGCAGTGGCCAGTCTTGGCTAGGTTTGGGCTTTTTCTCTCTTGGCAAGCAGCAGCGTGATGCCAGCCACCTTTCAATCAGATAAAAACCTGATGTTTTCATATTAATTAAAGTTCAGTGAATTTCGTACAAAGAATACATGAAGGGTTCAGCAGTGTTGGAGTGGGGAAAACACAGACACTGGGTGTGCTGCAAATTAATGGTGGCTGAATTGAACTTCCGCTTGGGTTTGCTGGACCTATTCCAGATTTAGAAGGAGATTGACAAACAATGTCGCCGTAATGTGCAGGATTTTTTTTTTTCTCTCTCATGAAGAACTTAAATAGAAATGCTTTTAATAGTAGCAGTGTTGTCTGTGTGTGTGTGTGTGTTCATACTATATTTCTCCCACAAAATAGCACAGTTTGTTCAAGAAAAAAAAATAGATGAATAAGGCTGTTCTGTTTGCATTTAACTCTGGGAGTCTGAAAGCACAAAACAGGAAGATCTTTGAGGCTAAATGCAAAAATCTTCCTATTCCAGTTCACACAGGTATGTGTGAACACTGGCATAAAATCAAACCAAAGCCATAAATGCCCAAGTTCATAGATTATCTTCATGTGAACAGTTGCATCCAAGTCCAATTTTTTCTATTCTAACTCAAAAGTGAGGACTTTTAACATGTTACTTGGCAAGATATTAGATCTATGTAAGAAAAAAAATAATCAACACTATGGAAACATATTGTCTATTTTGTTTTCATCTGGGGGACACACCCAGCAGTGTTCAGGGCTCACTCCTAGATCTTCATTTGGGAATCACACCTGGTAGTGCTTACAGGACAATATAGGATGCTGGGGTTTAAACCCAGCTTGGCCATGTGCTATCTCTCAACATCATATATTATCTTCTTACAAAATTAACTTGAACTCAGAAGGGACTCATAAACAGGATTTTTACTGAACTTTCTGTTTCACATTTTAAAGGGTTCTAAAACCTGTCATTCCGAGTGGGAGAGAGTCTCTGTCCTTGTCCTGGTTCCTTCCAGTTCAGCAGACCCCATCCTGTCAGCTGTCTTCTTCCCTAGGGTTCCAGAAAGAGCCTAATACAGAAGGTCCCCAGATTCCAAACGCCCAGAGTTCTCAGTTTGAAATGTCATCACATTTACATTTACTGCTGTGTGTTAGGGTCCAAGAATCGAATCCCCTTTGAGAGACAGAGAATCACAAAAGAATGCAAATAACAAAGCAGAATTTATTGGACTGGCTAGCCAGGTCAAGCTCCCACACAGACAACACAGGTCCGATTAGGCAGGTGAGACCCTGAGCCTCTTTAATGGGTATCTTATATAGCTCTTGCTGACTGTTACAGCAGAGCCCATGCAGTACATAGGTAATGAGTTTGTAACACCACATACCTTTCCAGCCTATCCATTCAAAGGTCAGCACTAAGGTGTTAGGGTTACATGGGTTACGTGAGGAAGCAGGCAGGGCACATCTCGCAAGTACAAGCAGGCAGGGCACATCTTGCACTTACATTGGGTCATCTCTCAACCTACCCACCTCCCATAAGCCCATCCTGTTATCCTGGCCCGGTATCCTGGGTGGAGGGGCACCAACACCTTGGGAGGAGGGGCATATTGTACTGATCTCTGCTAGGGGGGAATCTGTTCCTCTCACTGTGCTCCTGCCATTCATGTGTGTCCCTTCTCTCTTCATGATAAGCTATTATTTTCAACTCAATAGTCATCAGCACTGTATGTTGGTTAAAAGACCATTGCCCCTAGGTTGGAAAGCCTAAGTTCTTTTTTTAAATCTTTCACAGTTATGTTTGCAGTAAGCTGAATCCATCTGGATGGCTCCCCTTTGTCCCCAGATTGGAGGAATATTTCCAGGCTTCTGTTTCAATCCTTCTCAAGACTTTGCCTGCTTTGAGGTCACTTGACCTAAACAAAGCAGAGTTATGGGTTTTTTAATCCTTTTGTATATCTAAACCTCTAACCAGCAACTTCACAGTTCTGGCACCTAAACTGTCCACAGAAATGAAGGAGGTATGACAGAATGTACTAAATCGGCAGAGTTACTAACAAATATTGGAGAAATACAGTCACGCTGACTTAAGAGGAAAGGTAGAGCTTGGCTGGCTGTTTTGGTGGGGCTGGGGTTCTTCAGTCTTTGCTGTGGCCATCAGACTTTGCCACTATCATGTGTCCTTGAAGCTGTGTGGCTTCAAAGTCTTCCTCACTGTGATGAACATGTCCTCTGTTTCCATTGTATCTAGACTGACAGCTACAATCCCAGCAGAAACAGTTCACCCTGTCCTTGTGCTATTGATAACATTGAATAGCTTCCAAGGACATTGTTTCTGTGGAGTGCCTCTCCCTTGGTAACCACATAAATTTATCTCTGCTTTTTTTTTCACAATTGTTTATTTATATTTTTGTTGTGGTTTGAATCCCCTAAACTTTTGAGCTTGCATCAGGTAAAATGGCCACTTGAAGGGTCATTTGAAATGCAGTTACAATCCCAAAATGTTGCCTTTTCAATATTTTACTGCTTTCAGGCATCCCATTAACTTCAGTTAGTGTTCTGCAATACTGTTGTGTTATTTATGGGAAATAAGCTCACTATTGATAAGGTTTAATGGAACACGTTGATGCCTGCAAGGTTCTTCCATTGTGGGAAGAGAGAAAGGTATTTTACAATTGAATTAGGGCTGGAGAAATAGCTGGGGGCAAGTCACTTGCTTTGTGTGCAGATAACCCTGCTTCCACTCCCAGATAGTCCCCCAAGCACAGCCAGGGATTGCTCAATAGCACAGCACTAGGAACAACCCCTGAACATCATTTAGAAGAGGGCAGGGGTCAAGCAAACAAAATACCTTGTATTAAAAATGCCTTAATGTTTACAGTGAAATAAAGAGTAAAAAAAAAAAAATGAGATTTCACAAAACCAAAAAGTGTCCTTGTCTCTTGAGCCAGAGATGAACTGAGATGAATTGCAGCTCTATGAAGCCATTTAACATGGTTGATATCCATTTTAAATATTCAGTAAATGGTACGTGAGCAACAGGATAGCTGGTAAAGCATTTGCCTTGCATGTGGCTGACCTGGGGTTTAATCCCCAGCATCCCATATAGTCCGCAGTACTTACAGGAATAATTCCTGAGTTCAGAGTCAGGAGTAACCCCTGAGTATTGCTGGGTGTAACGTCCCCCAAAAAAATATGTTCATTAAATAATTGACCTAATGCAAACTTTCATATCTTGATCACTTGATCACTTGACATCCCGTTATTCATCAATTTGCGTGAGCGGCTCCAGTAACATAGGAATACTACTTTCATATATATATATATATATATATATATATATATATATATATATATATATATATAATTAATTTGAGTTAGGATTTAGGTTTTATGGTGTTTTCTCAGCACATATGTCCAGGAGAAATGAGATACAAACCCCTTGACCATCTCCAGGTGCTGTCTAATGTTTGTGTCCTCTTTACTAGATCTCAAAACAGGCCGACACCTAATCATAACTATGCTGGCTGAAGAATTTTGTAGTGAGGAGACATTCTTTCAAATGATGAAGGTCAAAATATACACTTCTGGTAAGAAAATAAATTAATTTAACTCAAGAAACAACTTTGGGTCCACGTCAGTGTTCTAAACTGGTATGAGCTTTGTGCTCTAAGTAAGGCTTCTCAAAAGAACAGTGAATTAGAGCACTTGTGGAATTGGGCTTTCTAATGCATGCTCGCGTCTTTAAAATACATGATGCTTTGGTTTTTCTGATTTATAGAATAAGAAATAGAAAATTAGTTTTCATAGTTGCTTCTGAACACTGCATGACAAATTTGAATAAGACTAGCCATCGTGAAGCAGCTGGACCTGCCATGAATCATGACAGAACCTGGCTGCCTCACTGACATCCATGACAAAAGTCGTGATTCAAATAGTTTGATAATAATTGAAAACCTTGGATTGAGAAAATTTATATTATACCATGAGACTTTTTATGGAATAAATACATTCTCTAATCCATCATTCAAAGGCTATTTTCATTCATCAGCTTGGAAAGTATTTTGTATTTTTAATATCACTTTTCTATTGGGGGTGGGGAGCAGTGCATGTAAAAGGATAGTATAAAAAATCTTCTTTTAAAATGATGAGCACATTTCTGCTTTTGACTACTTGGCCAAAAGGAAAAAATGTATCTCTCATTCTTTAAGAGTGGGGAGACGCAAGGTCCTTTGATCTTGTTTCTCTCTGCCATGGACAGATTAGTGGTATCTCTTCAGCATTCCACTAGAGGGAGTGATTTAACCCCCAGTGTGAGGGTGTTTGACCTGTGTAGTAACAGATCCCTATGGTGTGTACCATGTCCTTGTAAATGCAGCATCCCTGGTCTTTCTGCCAGATAAGGGGGTAGTGAAGAGAACCATCTGTGAACCAGGAAGGATCATGGATGAGCTTCTAGGTCTCTGTAGCTCTCAGAGAGCCCTGTGAACCATGGCATGTCTTTCTCCCCCATCTACGCAGCAGTGGACAGGTCAAAAGATGGGGACATGGTGAAGAACTCAACCCTGCAGCCAGCTCATCCTTAAGAAAAGACTCTTGCTTACATGCTTTCCTCCTTACTGATTCCTGAAACCAGAGAGGGCAACGTCTTCTGGACTCAGGGCTCTGGGGAGGAGCGGCTTCCTAATAGACCCCTGCTGCTCTCTGTAGGGTCCCTCCTTCCCTCTTTCTGTGCAGATCACTGGCAAACTGGAAATGTTTAGGAGAACAGAAAAAAAAATTCTTCCATTAGCATGATCTTGGTTTGTCAAGAACGGAATGAGTTGATTCATTTATGAAAACTTATTAGGGCCCCCAAAGGATTCCTGTCCTGGTTGAGGATACTAGGACGTGATCACTGCAGCATATATCGGCTCCTTCCTGTCTTTCCACTGTCATGGTTGTCTTTCATTATGTAATAACCTTTCAAGTCCAATTTTACTAAGACTGTATTAGAAATGAGCAAAGTCAGACTCGATGATGTACCCAGGGACCAGCTGCTGGAAGTCAGATCACATGGTAGAGCTCCCTATCATCTCAGAAGACAAGGCCCCTTCACAGTTTCCACGGCTGCCTCCATGGCAGGCTCCTGGGTGAGCACACCTGGAAAGGCTGTGTTCTTCCAGGGATGCAGGTGAATTTAGGCTGGAGAAATAGGACAAGGGTTAAGGCACTTGACTTGCACATGGCAGAGGCTTATTTGACCCCCAGCACAGCATATGCTTCCTTGAGCACTGCCCAGAGTGACCCCTGAACACAGAGCCAGGATAACCCCTGAACACAACTAGTTAAGCCCCAAATATCCCCTCTCCAAGAAGAAGAGAAAACAATGCATTGGCTGAAGTTCTCTCTTTCTAGAAGATAACTCCAGGATCCTGGAAGGTACTATAATGACGTGACATCATAAAATACATAAACTAATTGAAGTTGTGGAAGAGTGTTTGCCAGTCGTATTAATTTTTTGCATGGAAATCAGTAATTATACTTGCTTCTCTTTGGCTAGCTGTTTTCTAATCTGCACATACTGAAGTTACTACAAAAGGCATCAAAGATCACTATGCTTTAGTCGTTTATTTATTGATTTTGGGGGGAGTTGTGGACCACAGCCCACAATGGGAGAGGGGTATCATTTCACTTCAGGTTCTGTGATGGGTTCTCTGGGTACCACACAGTGCAGGGAATCAAATACAGGCTTCCGGCATGGAAAACATGAGCTCAGCCTTTAGATTCCCTCCCAGTTCCTGAGCTTTTATTCTATGCCTGTTTCTCAAATCATTCTTTATATTTTGTGGCTGGTTTTCTGTTGTACAAATGAGAACTCTAATAAGCTTATTATAAATGTAATCTTTAAAGAAAATTTAACATTAAAGCACGAAAAAAATTAATTGCATACCAATGATTTATTCACTGAAATATTAAAAGTCCAATTTAAAGACGCAAATATTTTCCTTGATTAACTCCCCAGAATATGGATATATGAAAAATGAACTGTTTAGATAACTATGAATGCTGCTATCATTTAAATAATTAACCCTAATTAAAGAAAAAACTCCAATGATTCCATTGGGGGAGGAGATCTATATTTTTTGGCAATGTTAATATAGAAGTCAAACCCCATCTTGGTTGAAAAGATGGGAAATTAAACATCTTCCTGAATACATACATTATTTTTTCTGAATATATATAAACACTTGAGTTTGCAAGTGACATGTCTTGCTTATATAGGGAAACAAGTAGTTCTTCTTATAATAGTTCATTATCTCATGGAATTTGAGAAGAGAAAAGAGGGTTCAGATAAGATGAGTAGTCACACATGACATCAGAACTGTTCCCATTTTCCATTTCACTTTCCTCTCATCACACCCATTATCTCTGTCCCATCAAATACCATCTTTTCCTGGTTCCAATGGAAAGATTCAGATGACCTGGGTTTCTCTTGACTATCACCAGGACACTCTAGAATCTCAGTTTACCTTCTTCCTGCAGGAACTGAATTTGATCCAGTTTAAGTCAGAACTTTTTCTGAATCAGACAGCTATGACTCATATCTATAGGTACACAAGAGCTCCCAGTGATACTCATGTGGATAGGATTGTAATTCCCAGGACTGGGGGAGTAGACTGCTCAAAGACTGCGTAGCAATTCATGCATTTAAGGTCCTCTGTTCCCTGGTCAGTGAGGACACTGCTGCACTGACCCATCCTGCTCGTCTCCACACTCTGGGATGTCCAGACCAATCTACTTGACTTTCAACACACACACACACACACACACACACACACACACACACACACACACACCTCAGTTTAATATGAAACCTGCCTGGTCTGATGCCTGTTCTATAAATTTGCACTCATGAAACTCCCAACTGTATTTGGCACAAATTATGGAGCACTTTGGGGAAGCCGCCAAAATGTACAGTGTCTTTGGCAGAAGGCACAAAACAGATGGTCCTATCAAATGGATCCCTATTCTCAGGCATTGCATCAGATTCGAAGAGAAGAGGAGCGATCTTGACCTAGGGAACCTGTTTGAAAGGGTTAGGAGAAATTTCAGTTAGGAGAAATTCGGGTCAACGTGCAGGAAACTGATTATGAGTTGGAACAGGTGGGGGTGGGAAATAAAGCACCCCCATTGCTTTTGGCCCAGGACTTAATCCCCAGCACTGGAAAAATTATCTAAACACCATGCAAGTTAAGCAAATAGGCCAGATATTAGATCCTATCATAGTGACAGGAAAGGGTGTTATGTGATCTGAAACTCTACAAGCGAGCTACTGGGGATGAGGAAGCGGCTGGCTCATCATTCTGGTAAGGAGTTGGCCACAAGTATAGCCAGAAGGAAGGAAACTGCCAGTGGGAAAGAGCCAACACAGGACCGCAGACTTCAGAAGGTCTGGGGGTGCACTCCTGTGATAGGTTCCATCCAACTGTGTCAGGACTCCAGTGTATGCAGCCACCTTGAGATTACTCCTCCAAGCTCCTTGTTTTTCAGGTGAGTAAACTGGGGTCAAAGAAAGGACATGTTTGTGCCTGGTTTTTTAGTGACGAGGAAAGTGCTTTGCCTTCCACGAGGGGTTCAAACAAGAGAGCAATGATATACTGGAAAGAGACAATCCTCAAATAAACTCATCCAGAACTGTTTTGACTAATAAGTGTGTTGCTTCTGGCATGCCATCCTGGTTCCTAATGAAAGTAATGAGAGTCGTTCTAGGCATAAGCGTTGGAGCCCTGTTGTCAATCTCAGGACAGGCCTCAGCCAACAATTCAATTTATGGTTTAATGAAGTCGGTAACAACTCATATGTGAGTAATCACTTAATAAAGAACTGTGGTGACCTAAGCATTGAAAGACAGATCTAATGTGAGTCTCCAAATGCTCAGTGACTTATCAGCTGGGGCTCAGCGATTCCAACAGCCATGCTCTCCCTTCAAGTGTCCACCTAGAGTCACCCTGAAAAGGGTCCTGCCCATCCAGGGACTGCATTTCCCAGCTGCCCTGGTTTATGGACAGGAAAGCAGAAGTGAGGGTGTGCCTCCTTTTACCTAAGAAAGGATCTATCTTCCTTTGTTTACTGGACGCAAAGCACAACAATACTAGAAGGTGACTCTGTTACAGGTGTGAAAGACTCTGGATCCTGTAGGATAGTTTGGACCACTGTTCTCTATCATTGGCACATTGACACCACACTGTTACTTGGTAAAGAAGGCCAGGAGAGAGAACTAGGTGGGCCAAGCACAGGCTTTTTGTAAAGGAGGTTGGGTTCAATCCTTGAACCCTTGCTCACATAGGGAGCAAGTCCCCTGCAACCCCTGAGTAGTGGTCACTGCCAAGCAAAAGAAACCTCAGCAGGTTAGAATTTCTAGACGTTTTGAGGATTATTAAAGCAGCTCAAATAATTGCAACTATCATGATATAAAGTGAACATGGTGCTATATAAATACAAAATGCTGCTTATGCAGTCCCTGTATGTATTAAAACACAAGATGAGAGGTCCTTTTCCCAAAGCGAGGCATTTGAAAGAGGCCAGCCTATTAGAAATATGTCATGTTCCAAAATTGCATGTCTGAAACATCTTTTAGTTCCACAAGCATTTCTATAGCGCTTCAGAGTTGATCTGTCTCTTCATATAAAGGAGATAAAGTTTTATGCTAAAACAATCACTTGTAATTTGATACCATGGTTTGAGTCAAATATTATTAGAATAAGATTCCAAAGAACTCCTGGGAATTGCATGAGAGATGATTTCTAACGTGCTTCTCAGACATCTCCTTCGCAGTCAAAATAGCCTGATTTGTCTGGGCCAATGAGAAAATCTCAAAGATTGCCAAGGCACTTAAATATCCCAACAAGTCAAGCATGGCCTCCAGAGATATTAACACAGTAAAAAGCTCACAAAATGCTATATGAGAACTGTGTCCTAAGAGTCATCCTAAATAATTCCATCGTTTTATGCAGGCGACAACATCCTTACTTTTCAACATTACTCAGCTGACAGTAATAGAAAAAAAATCTGAGACCCTTCCATTTGACTAGAGAGCCTTAGGAAATAAGATGAGTTTTCCACTAAGAGGCATGGTATCAACCTGAAGTCATACAAATGCAAAGGTTTTGGGCTTGTTGCCACTGTGTTAGTTATGATGCTTCTCCCTTGGGTCCCAAACTGGTCACCACTTCTGATGTGTGTCTCCGGAAGACTTTAACAAACCCACCTTTGTGATCTTGTCTACGGATAGAAGTTTTATAGGGATGCTTACTACATTCCAATCTTTGCAGTCTTATCTAATGATAGAAGCTTTATAGGGATGCTTACTTATCAGAGTTGTCAGAGCCATTATAAGGAAGAGCAGTTTTCCTTGCCACCAGATATTCCTGTCGATAATGCAAAAATATGACTTTAGTAGTCATATAATAACCAAGAAAAAGATAGCACAAGAGAGATGAAGGAATTTCTGCAACTCCATCCAGTAGACACTCAATGAGAGATAGGTGATATGAAAGAAATTCCTTGGGTGGAAATGGAGCTGACACCTAAATTCTTGATTTAGTCTAAGTAAACTAAGTCCAGTACTTATTTTCTAAAGTTGGAGGTTCTGTTCCATTCAATAAGAAATTTGTTAAATAAAACACCCTTGAGAACTGATATCACCCTTTTCATTAAATGTAGAAATTGTACAAAAAATTGTAAAAGACATTATAGAAAAAAAATTAAATTGTAGAGAAAAGTTTAGTTTTGATTTTTAATTTTTTAAGATATTTCTACTGTTTAATATTTGTGTTAAATAAATGATACTAAGCTTCTAACAACTTATCTATCACAAGGATAAATGAGTTGTACCTTATGATTTCTTTCCCAATTCTTAAAAAGAAAAATTTTCAGGAGTATTAGCAGAGATAGTACTCATGCATTAAAATAAGAAATTTTCTTTTTCAAGAAAAAGTATGCATAGGATTTTATTCCAGATATTTTGACTGCATAGATATTACATGGCATTTCCATACTCTGGAGCACAATTAAGTGTGTGACCAAATTCAGTTACTTTATCAGCAGCATTTTGGGAAGGGATTTCAAATCATAATCTCAGGTATTGATCACCGAGATGACTAGAGTATCTTTCACTTCCAAGAGAAACCATGAAAAGAGGATAGAAAGTGATAAAGGAGCAAAGATATTCTTCATAATAGGATTTACAAAAGACACCTTCAGATCACCTATTTTCTTTACAAAAACAAATAAATAATTAAGCAAAAGGAATAATTAATTCACCTTATCTACTATGAAAGCCAAATGATCTAAGACCTAAGTCCTTTGCACATATCTTTCATGGAAGATAAAATCATATTACACAGAACTGTGTACAGCTGTTGTGTTGTGTATGATTATGGTAGTGGTTCTTAAAATAGACTCAAAAGTGGTGAGATAATAACCCCCATTCCTGCTTCCATCACGAAAATTACCCTTTAGCGTTTTACATACAAAACAATGCTCTCAACTTTCAATTGTAAGATAAGAGATCAATGGAAAGAATTTTAAAGCAACAGTAGTGATGCAAATCAAAATTGTTAGTCATCCAAAGAACTCTCATTATTTTTAATACTATTTGCCCTGACACACAAACAGGACATTAATCTTGTTATTTCATAGTAACAAGAGAAGATAAAAACTGCTATATATAAATGAAAGAAATATTTACTAATAATACATATACATTAAAATTCCAGTTTTGGTATTGTTATTATCTTAAAATTTAGCAGAGGCATGTGATAAAATATTAAACCAAAAGGTTAACAAATGAAACAAAGAGATTCCACTGTGAAATATTTCTAGTCTGACCACCCAAGCATTATCTAGAATCAATTACATTTATCCTTTTAGTAATATCTTATTTATATTCCAGGTTATATAGTTATGAAACAGATCTAGATAGATAAATAGATATTCTTGTGACTTTTTATTTTTATGAATATTTAACCTGTTTATTGGCGGGGAGTGGGTCTGAGTGTGTTGGTCATACCCCGTGGTGCTCAGGGGCTAGTCCTGGTGGGATACAGGAAATTGTATGGGGTACCAGGGATCAACCATGGTCAGCTGCATTACCCCTTTGACTATCTCTGTAGCCCCACCTGTTGATTTTTGTCAACTGGTGGGAAACTATTCATGCTGATCTATAGATTGCTTGATTCCTTTGAACAATGTGCCACATAACATAAATACATCAGCACTGTTCATTTTCAAAAACTGTATAGCATGCATAAGAAAAACAAACTTATAAGTAAATGACTTGTAAATAAGTAAATGAAGCCATGAAAGTGAATATTATCATCACACTAGCAAATCAAGAATCAAATATGAGAGCAACTGTCAGGCATATGTAATATTAGTCCAGTAAAGTCTAGGAAAAGAATCTGATACAGTCACCTCTCTTCATATGCAATGGGAGCTCGCATCCTTTGTGCCTCACTGGAGAGGAGAGAATCATTGTGAGCTGAGTTCCCAGCAACTATTGCCGTTGCTGTATCTGCGCAACGTGGTACACATCAACCCTGTTGAATCATCACGCTGAAAAAATTAAAGTCTCCCTACATTTCTGGATGTTGTGGGACACGTGACTTCCCATGCAGCTTCACCGTGCTCACATCATCACCACCCTGCCTCCTCCATTACAGGATGCAGCTGCCCATGCAGAGACCTTGCCGTGGCATCCTTGTGGTCCATAACAGCCTCTTTCCAAGTCCATGGAAATTTCAACTGAGCAAAGCTAGAACCTCAAACATGGGGCCTGAGCACCCTCAGAGATAGCCACCATATTGATTATGTTATATTAAAATGCGTTGATGAGAGAAGAGTCACAAATATTCCAGGTGCCCTGGGATGATCCACACCAGCATGCCAGAGGGTAGGATGTTCCCTACAAGATTCAGGCACCTGCCACTTGCAGCCACATATAAGACAACCATGTAGGAGCCTCGAGTATGTTGCAGAGATCCTCAGAAAATTTCTAGAAAGATTGAACCCCAAATACTCAGTGTCACGAGCAGTTCATTAATGAACCTTTCTTAGCCTCCTTTTCCATTCACTTTTTCTCTTTCTGGAACCATTTCTCAAATTATCTGCATGCATTCCAGTCCTTGTTTCTTCTCTGCTTTCTTGGGAATAGAAACTAAGCCAATTAAAAAGCTTATAGTCCAGTTGGGATTCTAGAATTGGGTCACTTACCAGTCTAATGGCTGTATTATGTCCTCCTATTCAACTCTATGGTCTCTAGAGGGGAAGGCTATGTGCACTGTAGTTGGTGGACAGTTGTAAACTTTATAAGTTGTAGCCCAATCTTTACTGTTCAACAAATCATCACAGATTTAGCTTGGGGGGTATGGATTTTGATATGGCTAGTGACAATTGATACTGTAAATTATTTTCAACACCCTTTGAAGATAAAAGCTATCTGCTTTTTGTAGGAAGAGCAGCAGCATATATTCTCTCTCTTGCCGCAAGGTGTCAACTCTGCTCTGTCACAATATGCACCATAGGAATTTTAATTTGATAGTCTCAAAAATTTTATTCTTTGTCACCATATTGATTACATTATATTAAAATGCTTTGGAGAGCAAAGAGTAACAAATATTCCAGGTGCCCTAGGTAGGTACACACTAAATGTCAGAGGGTAGGGCTGTGCCCTACAAGATTTAAGCATCTGCCACTTTGGCAATGTCTACAAAGAACCCACTAATCTGAAGCATGCTCTGATTTGGACAAGACTAGTCCTGAGAAATTGCTCCCTTATCACTCAGAGTGCAAGAGACTAAACAGGCCCAATTGGTAGTGTACTTTGCAGTTATTTTGGAGTTAGCCTCTGCTTTATTTTTACCTGAGGCTCAAACATTTCTAAATTTTCTGATTTTTGTTTGTTTACAATTCTGTTACTAACCGTTTCTCATGGACATAATCTCAATAACATGTCCATCACGAGTGTACCCACTGCTGTTCCCCAAGGACACCAAAAGCCCTCCTTTTAATCCCTCCCCATCAGGTGTGGTGATACCCGTTTGTGTTCTTTGTTACCTTATTGTGTTTCTTTAAGTGCTTCCTACAAGTGAGACCATCCTGTATCTGTCCCTTTCTTCCAGCTGGCATCACTCAGCATGATCTCCTAGTCCCATCCAAACTTCATGACTTTGGGCGGAGCGATAGCCCAGCAGGTAGGGCTAGCACGTGGCCGGCCCATGCCGGCCCGGGTTCAATCCCTGGCATCCCATATGGTCCCCCAAGCACCGCCAGGAGTAATTCCTGAGTGCAGAGCCAGGAGAAACCCTGAGCATTGATGTGCATATATTTTTTTAATTACTAATGTTTTTGTCTCTGACATCAGAGACCCAACCTGCAGCAGTCTTTTTTCAAGCCCAGCCCAGGTACACTGATCCAGAGACTCACATACACGGGGCAGAGCTGCTGTCATCTCTCCCTGTGCCTAGCTGATTACGAGGCACCCGGGAGGAAGGCAGGTTCTAGCCTTGGCCCACCACCCCAGCAGAGCTTTGCAAGGAGCAAGAGGACCCCACACACAATGAGGGCCACCATTTTCCACATTGGACTCCCTTCTCATCAGAGCTCCACCCAGCAGAAGAGCTGATCACAGCCTGGCTCGCACAGCCACAAAGCAGCTGCATGGTTCATCAATAAATGCTCAAGATTAGAGGTGACTACAAGAGTATCCCACCCGCACGGCAGAGTCTGGCAAGCTATCCGTGTCTTATTTGATATGTCAAATACCAGTAACAATTATAGATCTCATTCCCATGAACTGATGGAATGGTTTGAGGCTTTTTATGTTCTGGGAGCGAGCAGATGCCCTTGGGCTACACTAGCATGTGACAGAACATATGGAGATGTTACTGGTGTCTGCTCCAGCAAATTGATGATCTACGGGAAGACAAGTGATACAAGTGATACGAGTGAATGTTTTTGTGTCAAACATATGCTTTAAGCAACCCCAAAAGTTGCCACCTTGGGATAGTCCTTTTCAATTCTGCCATTGTAATATCTGTTACAGAGTCCAAAGTACACAAAGCACATAGTAAGATTGTGCTTTGCTGACACCAAGGTTCTGAAGCAAAGCACCACCTTAGGTATAAAAGTGGTTCCAGACGTGGTCCTGGCAGTCAGGGACTGCCTGAACAAAATACCGACTGAGTATATGAACATTGCTCCTGTCCCACTTGGAACAGCACAGATCTGGAGAGCACAAATTCCCTTGAAAATCAGTCCTGTCTCATGGTTTTCTCACATGTAGTGTGTTTTTGTTATTTTGGGTTTTGTATAGATATCTTAAATTTAACTCATTTCCTCTTTCTGGTAGCGTCGGGAAGGATTACGATGGCAGTGCCCAACCATAATTTAGTAAACTGTCAAGTTTTGAACATGCTATTTTGTAACTATAAAAATTATGTCTCTCATGCTCCATAAAATGGTAAGAGTAAAATCATAAAGTTGGGGTGAATGTTCAACCCATTAGCTGTACATGGGCTATAAGAAGCAACTAAATGAGTGTCAGTTGCAATTATAATTCTTTCTTTTGTATCCTTTTTAATTTTGTCTGTTTTTCCACATTACCGCTGCACTCATTTGAAATTTAGGTTTTCCATGTTCTTCCCACCAGCAACTACCTGTGAATTTTTCCCATGATTCACTTGATCACTTGACATCCCGTTATTCGTTGATTTGCTTGAGCAAGTGTCAGTAATATTTCCATTTGACCTATCACGTGCCAGTGTAGCCCAATGGCATCTGGTTGCTTCAGAAATACAAAGAGCCTCAAACCATTCATTCAGGGTCTTGACAAAGAAGTCTGACCATCTGTAGGCGGGAGGTCATGTGATCTTTTGACGTCCCGTGGGATCCAGTTGGTAACGGCTCTAGTCCAGCGGTCATCTCCAAATCACATTACATGTCCAGCCCATCTGATTTTCGATGCCTTGGCAAATGAGACAGTGTTCCTGACTCTGGAACAGTGACAGTGGTTGGAACTCCGATTCCTTTTTTCACTTGAGTGAGGCGTGATATTCCAAGCATAGCTCTTTGATTCCTCTTTGGGAGACCCAAATAACATTCTCATCCTGCTTTCAAAGGGCCCAGGTCTACGAAAGAATGATTTTATTCCCATGTTTATTTATCCTAATATGGAAAAGAATAGTTCAAAGTATTTCTAGAAAATAAGATTTGTTTCTAGAAAGCAAGTTTCAAAGAGGCCTTTGATCATCTCTCTGAGATAAAAACCTCAGTAAATGGGCATTAATAGTTTTCATCAGCCACATTAAGTTGAAAATTTCTTAGAATATTTTTCTATATTTCATTTTAACATGTTGTTTTATTCTACTATATTAGTATAATTAAAATAAATCAATCCAGTTGTCTTTTTTTGGTTTTGGATCGTACCAGGTATTGCTCAGGGCTTAATGCTGACTCTGTGTTCATGAATCACTCCCGGTAGGGTTTAGAGGATCATATGGAGTGTTAAGGATTGAATGCAGGTTGGTAGAAAATGCATGCCCTACCCACTGTGCTATCTCTCCACCATCAGTTGTCTTTTTTTTCTAAGTGTTACCCATTATTTCTGTTTTCCACAACTTCATATAAATAAAGGGTCTGGAATGATAGTACAGCAGGTTGAACACTTGCCTTGCACGCCACTGATTCAAGTTCAATTCCCCAGCGTAATGCATTGGTCCCTGAGCACTGCCCGTGGTGAACCCTGAGCACAGAGCCAGGAGTAAGCCCTAAACACTGCTTTGGGAAACTCTACACCTTCCAAAAATCAAAAACCTATTTTTTATATTTTGTCTTTATACTTGCTATACTTTACTTCTATCTACTTGTGAAATCCTTTTATGAAAGAGTAATAAAAATCTCCAGCTTTGTATTTGGTTTATTTCCTCTATCAGAATAAATTCTCCTTTCATCAGTTTCTTATTTCCTTGAAAGATACATGGTTAGTTTTGTTTTTGTGTAAATCCAGCCTTTCATTCTAAGTTTCATTGATAATTTATGTACTTATTTTTCTGCCCCTTCGTTTAAACTGGCTTGTTATTTATATTTTATTTTCATTTATTTAGTTTTAGTTGAGGGCCACATCCAGAAATGCACAGGAATTACTCCTGTTCTGTGTTCAGGGATCACTCCTGGTGAGCTTGGGGGACCATATAGGGTCCTGGGGCCAAACTAGTCAGCCATGTGCAAGAAAAGTGCCCTACCCACTGTACCATCATCCCAGCCCAGTCTTTATTATTTCTATTAGAAATTTAATGTTTAAAAGGATTTGGGAGTTGTGTTTTATTTGGTCTTCTCTCTTATATAGTGTAATAATCTCTATTTTTTTTTCTTTTTGGGGTCACACCTGGCAATGCTCAGGGGTTTCTCCTGGCTCTGCACTCAGGAATTACTCCTGGCGGTGCTCGGGGGACCATATGGGATGCTGGGGATTGAACCCAGGCCAGCACGGGCCGACTGCATACAAGGCTACCACCCTACCTGCTGGACTATTGCTCCGGCCCCAATAATCTCTACTTTTTAACTGGAATGTTTAATTCATTCACATTTAATGTTCTTAGTGACACATTAGAAGTTAATCCTACCATTTTTCTACTTTCTTGTAATTCTTCTATTGTTATTTTATTGTTCTTCTGTGCTTACTTATTCGTATATTGCATAAATTTAGATAGATAAATAGGTTTTGGTATACAGTCATATAAATCTTTGCCTATTCTGTTGTCTCAAAAATTAAAAAATGCTGATGGTGGTGGACACTTAGTTGGAATGAGTCAGAATTTCTTGGAAAAGAGTTAGTGTTTTGTCATTAAAAGAAGTTAATTTGTTTGTATTTCTGTTGATTATATTATAGATTTTGAGGTAAAGGCTATAGTGATGTTTGGAATTCAGTCATTACTCCTGAGGGACATTCCTACTGATACCTCAGCTGCCTATCTGGAGTTTCTTTCCATAATTACTGGATCAAACACAAACATCTAAAACGCAGTGCCATCCATCTTGCTCCACTCTGCAGTGAAACACAGAGTCCACCTCAGTTTCACTATCAGAGTTTCACAGGAATGGAAACCGGGAATCCCGTTCTCCACTACTTCATCGTTCCTGCAACATGACCTGCAAATCCCACTGTACAGCTCATCTCACTTTTCCCTTATGGAGATGATATTTCAGCTCACTGCTGAAATGTGGCACAGGTTTCATTATTGTATATACTTTGCCAGGTTTGTTAGTTGTTCATGGCAGGAAGCTAACACCAACTATTTGTGAGAGTGTCCTATCTGGAAGATCAACTCTTCATCAATACTTTTTGTCTTTTTTCATTGGGGATCATGAAGATTCCTTTTCATTCATTTTGGGGAACTTCCTAAAGCAGAGATTTCGTGTCTTTTTCATCATGAAACAAATGGTACATTTTTAAAAATATCTTATTATACCGTTGTGAGATATATAATTACAAGATGCTCACGTTTGGGTTTCAGCTATACAGTGTTTCAGCACCCATCCCTCCACCCATGCCCCTTCCCACCACCAATGTCCCCACTTCCCTCCTTCCTTCCCAATCCTGCCTTCATGGCAGGCTTTTTTATCTCTTTTCTCTCCTCTATCTTTCCTCTCTTTCTCTCTCTCTCTCCTTCTCTCTTTCTCTCCATCTCACTTTCCTCTATTGCACATTCTGGATTAGAATACATACATCTAGAGGTTATCATGTGTACTTTTTTGCTATATTCAATGTTTAGTTCTTGGATGGCACCATCATTCTCAACGATTACCAGCACACTGTTCTCTTCTCTGTCTTACCAGCTTTTGGTATGCCAGGTTTTGAGATATCGCATGGGTGCAAAGCGCCCTCATGCTACTGGAATCGGCTGTGTCCCTGTGTGGGATCGGAACCTTGAGGATGGCTGTGGTTGTGTTGCGTGAAGTTTTCTTACTTCTGGGGACTTGGCTAGGGAACAAGGCAAGGAAAGAAACTTGTCCCCAAGCCCCTTCACCCATTAGTCTAATGTAGGGCTGGCAGGCAGGAAAGCCCAAAAATGGTACATTTTTATATGTGATCCCACCAAATACACTCCTTGTTAAGGGCCTCCAATCCCTTCTGAAATTCTTCTGCTACACATCATTTCCTGCCTCCACCCAATACAGTGGCATGGTTAGGTTGCTGGGTTTGGGGGGGGCATCAGTCCTTTGTCACTGAGACACTTGGTGCTCTTGTTGGCCACGTTTTCTGCTGCTGAGGCAACTGAAGGTGTCTTCCTGTGCTGTGTATACAGAGCGACAGTGTCAGGAGACTTGGGTTCTCTAAACCAACAACACAATCCTAAAAGAAACAGGCTGGCGAATATGGCTTCACATAACCACCAAGAAACTAGAGATGTATCACTGGATCACTTGATCACTTGAATACCGTTATTCATCAATTTGCTCAAGCAGGTGTCAGTAACATTTCCATTCTGATCATATCATGTGCCAGTGTAGTCCAATGGCAACTGGTTGCTTCAGGAATACGAAGAGCCTGAAACCATTCCTTCAGGGTCTTGATGAAGTCTGACCATCTTTTAGGTGGGCGGCCAAGTGATCTTTTGACATCCTGTGGAATCGAGTCAGAAATGGCTCTAGACAAACAGTCATTTCCAAATCACATTACATGTCCAGCCCATCTGATTTTCGATGCCCTGGCAAACAAGACAGTGACCCTGACTCTGGGACAGCGATGGAAGTCAGACTTCGGATTCCTTCTCTCCCTTGAGTGAGGCGTGATATTCCAAGCATAGCTCTTTCAATTCCTCTCTGGGAGACCCGAATAGCATTTTCATCCTGCTTTCGTAGGGCCCATGTCTCTGAGGCATATGTTAATGCAGGGAGAAAGGTGTAGTCGAAAAAATGTGCCTGGAGCCAGAAGTTCTTTTGTCCTTTTAGCTATTTCTTCGATGCTTTTCAAGGCATTCCATGCTGCTCTCTTCCTCCTGCACAGCTCAGGTTTTATTTAGGTCGTTCATCATGTTGACTTCTAGACCTAGGTACACATAACTGCTGCATTCAGAGATGTTTGTTCCATTGAGAGTGAATGGGGCCTCTGGAACTAGTTCATTTTTCATGAACATGGTTTTCTTTAGATTCAGCTGTAGACCTATCTTTCCACATTCTCAGTCAAAGTCAGCCAGCATTTGTTTTGCTTGACTAATGTTTGGTGCTATTAGAACGATGTCAGAGGTGATGTAGTTGCCGACTGTCTATCTTCACTCCCATTCCTTCCCATTCTAATTGTCATATAATGTTCTCGAGGGTGGCCCTGAAGAGTTTCGGTGAAATGGTATCACCCTGTCAAACCCCTCTTTTGACATCAATGATCACTTCCTTGTAGAATGGTGAGATCCTGGTGTTGAATCCGTAATACAGCTCACGAGGATCTTGATGTATTGGGTTTGAACGCCCTGTTTGGCTAGGGCTTCGATGACTGCTTCAGTCTCCACAGAATAAAAGGCTTTCTTTAAATCAATGAATGTGAGACAGAGCGGCATCTTGAACTTCCTAAAAACCTTAGTGAGCTTGGTTACCGTGTGGATATGGTCAATTGTGCTGAATCCTTTTTGGAAGCCAGCTTTCTCGCATAGGTGTTCTTCATCTAATGTCCTACCAATCCTGTTCAGGACTACTCGAGTGAACAACTTGTAGGTGACAGACAACAGGCAGATGGGGCGATAGTTGCCGATGTCGTGAATGTCTCCCTTCTTGAACAGTAGAACTGTCCTGCTGGTTTTCCATTGGGAGGGCACCTTGCATTCAGACAGGTAGCGTGTGAAGAGCTAAGTTAGTGTATTGATGAGTACTGACGGCAGATTCTTCAGGTGTTTGGGTCTGACTTTGTCTGGGTTGGGTGCTGTTCCCTTCTGTACCGAAGAAATGGCATGTCAGATTTCAGAAGAAAGGACACTGGGAACGACATATCTATTCTGCGGAATTTGGTAGTTGGGCAGGTGGACGTGGCTATCAAAGAGATCTGAGTAGAAGATCATGGATAATCTTCTCCATTGTCTTTATGGAAAATGTGATCTATCCATAGGGGTCAGAGGACAGTCATCTTGTTTTTATAGTTGGTGAAGGACAGGCGGGCGTTGTGAATGCTTTTCCCAGCTTCTGCTGCATCTTCCCATATTTCTGCTCTTCTCTCTTGAGGTCTTCCTTTATCGCTTCTCTGCACTGCTTTGCAAGCTTGGACGTTAGCATTTGATCGCCTGTGGCTCGCACCTTGGCACGTTGTTGAATGAGCTCTAGAGTTTCTGAAGACAGGCATCCTTTTGTGCTCTAAGGTGGACTATCTGAGTTCATCATGTCCACCAAGACCATTCATGGGAACTCACAGTTCCAGAAGGCTGAATAGAAACATTGGACATGGAAATCTCCTGGTGGATAGTTCTGCAATGAAATTGACCACATCATCTTCAATTGACAGTTATGCCTGACTGATGTCACTGTCGTCCCAAAATTCCAAACAGGATCAGACCACTGTCTCCTTCTTGCAAAATTCTACTTCATACAATGGGGAGAAAAGGCTGCAAAGTTTAAGAAGAGAACTCCCAGAACGACCACCAACTGGGAACTCTTTGGCACCATTGCAGCAACATGGGAAGATACCATCATTGACAACATTGATGAAGAAAGAATACAACCAACTGGTTCAGCCCTCCATGATTGTGCAATGAATGTCAAGAGAGATGTATAACAAGTAATATATGATTATATATGCTTTCTATACATATACACTTCGCTGATGACATCATTTTAATAACACCAAACATTAGCCAAGCAGCACAAATGCTTGCTGACTTTGACCAAGAATGTAGAAAGATAGGTCTACAGCTGAAAAATGAACTAGTTCCAGAGGCTCCATTCATTCTCAATGGAACAAACATCTCTGAATGCAGCAGTTATGTGTACCTAGGTCGAGAAGTCAACATGATGAACGACCTAAAACCTGAGCTGCGCAGGGAGGAAAACAGCGGCATGGAATGCCTTCAAAAACATCAAAACGATAGCCAAAAGAACAAAGAATCTCTGGGTTCGGGCACATCTCTTCAACTCCACATCTCTTCAACTTCGACTCGCTCTCCCTGCATTAATATACGTCTCAGAGACCTGGGCCCTAGAAAGCAGGATGAGAATGCTATTCGGGTCTCCCAAAGAGGAATCGAAAGAGCTATGCTTGGAATATCATGCCTCACTCAAGTGAGAGAAGGAACCGGAGTTCCCACCTCCGTCGCTGTTTCAGATTCAGGGATGCTGTCTCCTTTGCCAAGGCGTCGAAAATTAGATGGGCTGGACATGTAATGCCTTTTTGGAGATGACTGCTGGACTAGAGCCATTACTGACTGGATTCACGGGATGTCAAAAGATCACTTGGCCGCCTGCCTACAAGATGGTCAGACTTCTTCATCAAGACCATGAACGAACAGTTTCAGGCTTTGTTCGTTTGAGGCATCCTGAAGCAACCAGATGCCATTGGGCTACACTGGCACGTGATAGGGTCAAATGGAAATGTTACTGGCGCCCTCTAGAGAAAATTGATGAATAAATGGATGTCAAGTGATCAAGTGATGTACTTTTTATAGTAACTTGATACAAACACAAGCCTAGAAACAAACAAAATACTCATCAGTGGAAGAATAGAAAAACGAATTATGTTGTGATGGGTAGAATATTCTATGGGAGTGAGTATTCATTATATGTAGCTCTATATACAGCTCCCTATACTTGCTTATTAGAATTCTGAGTGAAGCAATTTTCAGACAACCAAATATAACATGATATCATTTATTTTAAAAGAAACTCAAAATAAGCAGAAGCAACATCTTATTTTGGAAAGGGTAGGGGTGTATATGTTCATCACAAACCAACCATCGTATTGAGAATTATGTGAAAAGTCAGAGAGAAATGGAACATTTAAATATACCTTAGATTTTGCAGAAGCAGGAGGGGTTAAAGGGAGACCGACTTTAAAGAGGAAAAGAACTTTCTGGATTGCTTGGGTGTCCGGGCTCTTAGTGAAGGAACTCTGGGGTTTTGACCTATAATAAAGGTGTAGAATGTGTTCTCAGCATAGACACAGGATTATTCCTTGGAGGTAAATATATCCAGTTTAGTTATTGTGAGCAATGCCTATTTTTCTATATTTGTAAGCACGTTGATTTATTTTTTTTCTATATTTCCCTTAGTACTTTCTATTAATAAGTGAATTTTCAGTCTTTTTTCCCTCTTTCGTCAGTGAGGGAGGGCTTCCAGAGCTATGCCCAGGAAGACCGGATCCTATCCCAACAGTGCTCACAGCCAGTCTAGCAGTGATCACTAACAGTCTAGCCAGTTCTGTGAGTGGCTTGGAGGATTCTATGATGGCAAGGGACCAGCAGGTTCAAACAAGACGGTGCCTCCAGCACTAACCCAGTGATGCTGGGGATGTGGCACCAAGGATCAAACTGGGGTTGAGCACATTGTCCCTTGTACAATCACCCTGATGCCATATTTGACTGTTTTATATTAGTCTATCATGATTGATTAATTCTATATTAATCTACTGACACATTCTTCTCATTTCTTCTTTTGTTCTTCTAAAAGTGAAAAATCATTTTCAGGATTTGCAGTTGAGCTTCATTTTTGCAGAGTTGACTCTGCATATAGTTCAAGAAATAAATGGATCCTTCCTGGGTACTGAGGCACACTCAGATTTGGATCAAATGTGTTGTAGATTAACTGGAGGAACATTGACAATCTGTGACGTGTTGTTCAGATAATAGTGTGCTGTGTTACATGTTTCAGCAAGACTTAAAAGTTTGCTCAAGAAGATATTACTTCGTGTTAAATCTGTTCCCTAGTGGCTCAGAGTTTTGTCCATCTATACAGAGGTTTGTGTTTACCACCAAATTTTAGGTATGTTTATGGAATATCAGAACATTCCTCAATTTTGTATATTTGCATTTTATCAGTAAATAAGTTACCTCCTTTTAGTTTCAATTTATGTGTAGGCTTGTGAGCTTTCTATATGTGGAACTGCATCAACATAAAAGAAGTTGTTGAGTTAACCTCTCCTCAAAATTGTATAGCTTCTTCTCTCACCGCCAGCCCCGTTTTGGGGAAAGGGAGTCACAGGTCACAACTGGCTGTGCCTCAGGGCTGACTCCTGGCTCTGTGCTCTAGGGATCACTCCTGGCAGCTCTCAGGACCATATGGATTGCCAGGGATCCTTCTGCTAGGCAGGTACCATACACACTTTACCATAGCTCTGGCGCTACCCCTCTTATATTAACTAGAATCTCCAATAAAGTGTTAAATAGAAGAATAATAGAAGATATTACTGTCTTCTTTCTCATTCTAATGGGAATCTAATTTCGACATTAAATACAATGTGATGTTCAGTTTTAGTAAACAAAATCGCCTTATTGTTACTCTATCATAATTCATGAAAAATGTTTTAGTGAATATAATCATTTAAAATTTTCTAGATCACTCTTCTATATGTGCTGCATACTTATGGGACCAGCTGTCCACTTCTCTCCTTTGGCTATGATAATTTAGTCTCTTCCCATCTCTCATCCCTTTTTTACTTCATGGATTTCTCCCTTCTCTGGAGGTTGCTGCTGACACCCCTTCCGTTTGCATTAACAGTCAGGGCAAGGCGCAGGTGGATCTTCAGAGGCTGTGGCGTGCTCACCCCATCATCCCCTCTCCCTTGCAGTTGTCTTTGCATTTGCTTCCATTGCCAGCAGACAAAGAGCAAATATTGAGTCTTGTTCTAGTTGTAGCTCTCTCTCGGTGCCTGGCACAAATGAGAGTGCTAAATATTTCTTTTGTAGAGTTGTTAATTGTTAAGTATATTTTTATAATATGATTTAGGGCTAAGGTAGAATCTTTGATTCTTTTTAGATCTAAAATTATAACCACTTTGAGCTTTGATGTAAGAAGTTTAACCTGCTTATAACCAAGAGCAAGCACATGGCATGTGAGATATAAATATTATTCTGGCAAAGTTATTCGACATATTATTCATGGCCTCTCTGAGAACTTAAAGGAAACGCTGCTCTCATTTTCCGTCTCAAGAGCTGTTTCTCTGAAACCACTGGCTTGTTTTATTTTCTAGATGAAAAAATACATGATGACGTAATTGAACATTCTAGTTTGCATTATTTTGGAGCCGTGAACCACATTGCATCTTCTACTGGACAGTGTTACGGTATTTTGTTTGTTAATTTCTGATAATCCTTTCTATTTTTGTACCCCTTTACCTCCGCTCAGTAATATTAAATTGTGTTTTATATCCTCAAATTAGGTTACCCTGTAAACAGGCTTCAGACCTTTATCAGCCAAGCAAGGCAAACTATCAAAATAACATTGTTGAGGTTTTCTCATCACTGTAGCTTATCTCAAATGCAGCCAGCAACACGTCTATAATGTCATGTTTCTCCTGAAAATAAGTTTTCCCCTTAATGCTACTATATGAGACACAATTTAAAAATACTACACAGTTGTCTTGATAACACTTTTTTCAGTATATTAATATGTGATAACTTAAGCACATTATATCTGCATTTTGAATGAACCATTTGAAAAATACAGAGATTAATGTCTATAACAATGTAATGGCTCCTCATCTACTCAGAATTATAAAACATTTTATCTATACAATAATAATCTTAGGGGCATTTACTTTATTATCATTTATTTTGTTTTGTTTTCCAATGATACCTAATTATACTGGTTTTTATCAAGAAAAGTAAATTCTGAAAATTTTTTTATTCTGCTGAAGAAAAATGAAGAGCATGAAGACTGAACTATCAGTTGTGCAGCTATTGTCGAAGTAAAATATTCTTTAACATGCTATGTTCTATGTAGCAAACTGTTGCCATATATTAACAGAGTCCATGGAAATGTTCCTAAAACTCTCAGGTTTGAAGGACTTTACATTAAAGTGGTAAATTACTTCAGAAAAAAATTTAAGAACTTTTTTGAGGCCAATAGCACAGCAGGTAGGGCATTTGCCTTGCACGCGGCTGACCAGGGTTCAATTCCCGGTATTCCATATGGTCGCCTGAGCACCGCCAAGCGTAATTCCTGAGCAAAGAGCCAGGAGCATTGCCGGGTGTGACCCAAAAAAGCAAAAAAAAAAAAAAAAAAAAATAAGAATTTTTATTATTCAAATCTAGCTTTCCCTGCTACTTCACTCCCTTTGTTTTCCTTCTATGTATAAATGTCAGTTATCAGTTGGAAACTCTTGTAAGTACAAAAAAAAAAAGGTTTGGGAAAAAAACAACTCTACCTTACAAAACACTTTCTCATGAGTGGCTTGAGAAAAAAATGATGAGCTTTTTAAAGAAATGGTATAGGGGCCCTTGCACCTCCGGGAACGATTCAGCCTCCCCCACTCCCCCACAGGGTGGGTGTGTGTGTGTGTGTGTGTGTGTGTGTGTGTGTGATCCTTGTGTCTCCATAGACCCAATCGGCCCCGGAGAGCAGCCGAACCTCCATCAACAGGACCCGAGGCAAACGGCCTTGGTTCCCACCCTGGACCCCTTGGGACCTGAGCTTCCGGG
The DNA here is from genome assembly GCA_021461705.1 of Cryptotis parvus. Classification (NCBI taxonomy): domain Eukaryota; kingdom Metazoa; phylum Chordata; class Mammalia; order Eulipotyphla; family Soricidae; genus Cryptotis; species Cryptotis parvus. The sequence goes on from JAJIBD010004909.1 coordinate 56,131, forward strand.
AATGATTGCAGCCTCCCCACAGGTGTATGTGTGATCCTTGCATCTCCACAGACCCAATCAGCCCCAGGGAACAGGCCAGAACCCTACACCCACATCCCAAAACTCAAAACCACGCGGATGCGCTTAGTGCGCCCGCAGATCTACTTTACTATCAATTTTGCATGAGGTACCAGTGAACCCTTTGTCCCTACACTCCTTGCAACCCACCCCAAACTCTGCAAACAGCCCAGACACCTACTAACTGTACTATCTAGTCACCCAAGAACTCACATTTGCAAACCTACAATAGTCATAATGGTAAAGCAACACAAAATTCCATCAAGCTCAGTGAGTGAAGTCACTAGTCCAGATGAGCCAAGCAATACCGATGAGTTGTATGACCTCTCTGATAAGGAATTTCGGAAAGAATTGTTAAGGATGCATAAGGAACAAAAGAAGCAATGGAATGCAAAATCAATAAAATACAAGAGGACATGAGAGAAGAAATGAGGAAAATGCAAATGGAAATGACAGATATTAAAAATGAGGTAAATGAAATAAAAACACAGTGGAAGGCCTCCATAGCAGAATAATAGCTACTGAAGAAAGAATTAGTGATCTCAAAGACGAGTTCCAAAGATTCTCTACACAACACCAGAAGATGGAAAAAAAGACTCACAATTACCGAACAGACAACAAGAGATAATCGGGATGAAGCCAGAAGAAACAACATACAGATCATTGGGGTCCCAGAAGGGCAAGAAGAAAACCCTGATGAAGAAGAAACTGTCAAAGCCATAATTGCTGAGAAGTTCCCAGAACTAAAGAACGCTTGCCTCAAGATCCAGGAGGCCCATAGGATACCAGCTAAAAGAAACCCCAACAAGAATACTCCAAGACACATCTTAATTAGAATGACAAAAACTATAGATAGAGATAGAATACTGAAAGCAGCAAGATCAAAGAAGGAAATCACATACAAAGGAACATCCCTAAGATTTACAGCAGACTTCTCTGATGAAACACTCCGAGCCCGAAAACAATGGTGGGATATTGTGAAAAGGCTCAATGAACTGCAGGCCTCACCAAGAATTCTTTACCTGGCCAGACTCACATTCAGATATGAAGGAAAGATACACAACTTCATGGATAAGCAACAACTCAGGAACTTCATGGACTCAAAACCAACTTTAAAAGAAGGACTGAAGGGTCTACTGTAATACGACCAAACCCCAAAAACACAACAAGCACAAACAGAAAGATGGCACAAAATCCGATGACAATAATCTCTCTCAATGTCAATGGTCTAAATGCACCAATTAAGAGACACAGAGTGACAAAATGGATTAAAAAAATTGAACCCAACATTCTGCTGTCTACAAGAAACACATCTGAATAATCAGAACAAACACAGACTCAAAGTCAAAGGTTGGAAGACCATTCTCCACACAAACAACTCCTCCAAAAAGGCTGGTGTGGCCATACTAGTATCAGATAATATAGACTTCAGGCTGAAAAAGGTTAGAAGGGACAACAAAGGCCATTTCTTATTAATTAAAGGGTATGTAGACCAGGAAGAAATTACACTACTAAACATATATGCACCCAATGAGGGGCCAGCAAAATACATAAAACAACTGCTAAGAGACCTCAAAGAAGACATTAACAGTAGCACAAAAATAGTTGGAGACTTCAACACTGCTCTATCAACTATGGATAGATCAACAAGACTGAAACTCACCAAGGAAATATTGGCCCTGAAGGAAGAAATGGAAGAAAGAGAGCTAGTGGATATATACAGGGCTTTTCATGCCAAAAAAAAGCTGAATACACATTTTTCTCTAGTGCACATGGAACATTCTCCAAGATAGACCACATGCTGAGCCACAAAGCATACCTCAATAAAATAAAAAAGATAGAAATTGTGTCAACTATCTTTTCAGACCATGATGCACTGAAAATGGAAGTTAACTGTACACAGAAACAGGGAGTCAAACCAAACACCTGGAAACTGAACAGCTCACTCCTGAACAACCAATGGGTCATAGAAGAAATCAAACAGGAAATCCAAAGATTTCTGGAAACAAATGAAAATGAAGACACCAACTATAAGAACTTGTGGGACACAGCAAAAGCCATGTTAAGAGGAAAGTTTATAGCTCTGCAAGCATTCATCAGGAAACAAGAAAGGGCCCACATAAATAACCTGACTACACAGCTGAAGACATTAGAAAAAGACCAACAAAAAGGAGCCCAACCCAGGCAAAAAAAAGGAAATAATAAAACTTAGAGAGGAAATCAATGAGTTGGAAACCAAAAAAAACAATCCAAAAGATTAATGAAACCAAGAGCTGGTTCTTTGAAAAAATAAACAAGATTGACAAACCATTGGCAAGACTTGAAAGGACAGGGAAAGAGAGAACCCAAATAAACAGAATCAGAAATAAAAATGGTGACATCACAACAGAAACCACAGAAATCCAAAAGATCATCAGAGATTACTTTGAGAGCCTGTATGCCGTGAAACATGAGAATCTAGAAGAAATGGATAAATTCCTGAAGTCCTATAACCTCCCACGGCTGAAACAAGAAGACCTGCAATACCTGAATAAGCCTATCACCATCGAGGAAATTGAAACAGTAATTAAAAGTCTGCCCAAACACAAAAGCCCAGGTCCAGACGGATTCACTAGTGAACTCTACCAAACCTTTAAGGAGGACCTACTGCCAGTCCTTTTCAAGCTCTTCCAGGAAATAGAAGAAACAGAAACACTCCCAAACAGCTTCTACGAGGCACATATCACCCTGATACCCAAAGCAGGGAGAGACAACACAAAGAAAGAAAACTACAGACCAATATCCCTGATGAACACGGATGCTAAGATCTTCAACAAAATACTAGCAAACAGAATCCAAAGACTCATCAAGAAGATTATACATCATGACCAAGTAGGATTCATCCCGGGAATGCAAGGATGGTTCAACATTTGCAAGTCAATCAACATAATACATCATATCAATAAGAGAAAAAATAAAAACCATATGATCCTATCAATAGACGCAGAGAAAGCATTTGACAAGATCCAGCACCCGTTCATGATTAAAACCCTCCAGAAAATGGGGAATTGAAGGGACCCTTCCTCAAGATAGTTACAGCCATCTACCAAAAGCCCACAGCAAGCATCATTCTCAATGGGGAAAAATTGAAAGCCTTCCCCCTGAGATCAGGGACAAGACAAGGTTGCCCACCCTCACCTCTTTTATTCAATATAGTACTGGAAGTACTTGCCATAGCAATCAGAGAAGAAAAGGACATCAAGGGCATCCAGATAGGCAAGGAAGAAGTCAAGCTATCATTATTCGCAGATGACATGATATTATACCTAGAGAACCCTAAACTCTCTACCAAAAAACTCCTAGAAACAATAGACGCATATAGTAGAGTGGCAGGGTACAAAATCAACACCCAAAAGTCTGTGGCTTTCCTATATACAAATAACGAAAGAGAAGAAAGGGATATTAAGGAAACGATTCCATTCACAATTGTGCCACAGAAAATCAAATACCTAGGAATCAACTTAACCAAGTGTGCAAAGGACCTGTACAAAGAAAACTACAAGACACTGCTCCAAGAGATAAAAGAGGACACAAGGAAATGGAAACATATTCCCTGCTCATGGATGGGGAGAATCAACATTGTCAAAATGGTAATACTCCCTAGAGCTCTGTACAGATTCAATGCAGTCCCTATAAGGATACCCATGACATTCATCAAAGAAATTGACCAAACACTCCTGAAATTTGTATGGAACAATAAACCCCCACGGATAGCTAAAGCAATCCTCGGGAAAAAGAAGATGGGAGGCATCACCTTTCCCAACTTCAAACTGTACTACAAGGCAGTAGTAATTAAAACAGCGTGGTATTGGAATAAAAAACAGACCTGTGGACCTATGGAATAGAATTGAGTATCCTGACACCCAACCTCAAACACATGATCATTTAATCTTTGGTAAAGGTGCAAAGAGTCCAAAATGGAGAAAGGAAAGCCTCTTCAACAAGTGGTGTTGGGAAAACTGGGCAGCCACATGTAAAAAAAATGAATTTGGACCTGTGTCTCTAACACCATGCACAAAAATCAGATCAAAATGGAATAAAGATCTCAATATCAGACTTGAATCCATAAAGTACATTGAAGAAAATATAGGAAAAACCCTCCACGACATTGAAGCTAAAGGCATCTTCAAAGGTGAAACATCACTAACAAAGCAACTAGAAGAAAAGATAAACATATGGGACTACATGAAACTAAAAAGCTTCTGCACCTCAAAAAGAAACAGTGACTAAGATACAAAGACAGTCCACAGAATGGGAAAGAATATTCACCCAATACCCATCTGATAAGGGGTTAATATCCAGGATATATCAGGCACTGGTAGAACTTTTACAAGAAGAAAACAAACAACCCCATCAAAAAATGGGGAGAAGAAATGAACAGAAACTTTCAACAAGGAAGAAATTCAAGGCCAAAAAAACATATGAAAAAATGCTCATCATCACTAATCATCAGAGAGATGCAAATCAAAACAACAATGAGATATCATTTTACACCACAGAGACTGGCACATATCCCAAAAGAGCAAAAACAACAAGTGCTGGCATGGATGTGGGGGAAAAGGGGACACTCATCCATTGTTGGTGGGAATGCCGGCTGGTACAGCCTTTCTGGAAAACAATATGGACATTCCTCCAAAGACTAGAAATTGAACTCCCATTTGACCCAGCCATACCACTCCTGGGAATCTACTCCGGGAAGCCAAAAAATACGCAGCGGAAACACCATCCCTACTTTTATGTTCATAGCAGCATTATTCACAATAGCCAGAATCTGGAAGCAACCAGAGTGCCCGAAAATCGATGACTGGATAAAGAAGCTTTGGTACACCTACACAATGGAATACTATGCAGCTGTTAGGAAAAAATGAAGTTATAAAATTTGCCTATAAATGGATGGACATGGAGAAGATTATGTTGAGTGAAATTAGCCAGAAGGAGAGAGACAGATACAGAATGACTGCATTTATTTGCATGGCATAAGTATATATGTACATATTATGATACCAATATCCAAGGTCAAGTGAAACATGTATCAGGAGGTCTTGTCAAAGGTGGAAATTAACACAAACGTGTGGGAGTCAGAGGCTAGGTAAGACAGAAAATGGAACAGTGTGCTAACAATTGTCAAAAAACACTAATACCAACCTAGAACTGAGCATTAAATACAGGCAAAAAGACACACATGACAACCCTTTAATGTATGTTCTGTAATCCATAGTCTGGAAGGGAAGGAAAAGAGAAAGAGAGAGAAAGGAAAGAAATAAAGAACCTGTCATGGAGGCAGGCTGGGGGGGGGGAGGGACTGGGGATGTTGGTGGTGGGAGATGGGCACTGGTGGAGGGATGGGTGCTGGAATACTGTATGACCCAAACCCAAATATGAACTTTGTAATTGTATATCTTTGTAATTGTATTACTCATTGTGGTATAATAAAATACTTAAAAAAAAACCCTGGGCCTTCCACACACAAAGCATGTACTTAGGCCAATTGAGCTGTCTCTCTGGTGCAATGATACTTCTATGATCTGAATTAATATTAAACGAAAAGCCAATGCATAATTATACTGTTTTTATGTTGTTTGATTTTTTTCAAAAAGAAAATAACTATGAAGGAAATACAAAAAAAAAAAGAAAGAAATGGTATATTCCTTTGCAAAATTGCCAACCAGCAATCCCTTTATCTCTGCCTTAAGAACAGCATGAAGGGGGCTGGAACGATAGCACAGCAGATAGGGCATTTGCCTTGCACAGGGCCAACCTGGCTTCAATCCCCAGGCATCCTATATGGTCCCCCAGGCACCGCAGGGAGTAATTCCTGAGTGAGGAACCAGGAGTAACCCCCTGAGCATTGCTGGGTGTGATCCAAAAAGAAAAAAAAAAAGAACAGCATAAAGAAGCTTGTTGAGGGACATTTTGCAAGTAGTCTGTAGAAGGGCATCATTGAACTTCCACATTAATAGATTGAGACCTAGTTTGCACACACCTCACAGCAATAACTAAAACTAAGAGACTGAAATGAGGATTGAATAACCCCTGTTCAGGAAAAGTAAACAAATCCGCATCATGACCCATTTGCAACAATGCTTTGCATTGGCATATGTTATTTCTGGTTGCCTATTTAAATATAAAGCACATTGCAACACACATCATCATATATACCACTTAGCTATCCAACAAACATGTCCTGTGCCGATTAAGTGTGTCATAAAACTGTCTCCTTTGGAATTATATATGTTTATAGTACAGACCAAATTGAGCACCACACATTGCTATGAGAGAGATAATTAAATAGCACGCGCATTTATATTATTATTATTATTATCATTATTACTATTGTTGCTTGTTTCTTTGGGGGGAATACCTAGAGAGGTGCTCAGGGCTTCTGGCTTTGCACTCAGGGATCACTCCTAGGTCAGGTGGGGGTAGCAACGGACTAGACATAGTGCCAGGGATCCAACCCATGCCAGCACATGGAGGCACGCCCCATCAGCTGTCCTGTCTCTCCCCCTGTTCATTTACATGTGTTGTCTTCTCTATTATATCATAATTTTTGTTTCATGGTATAGAAAGATTTCTAACCTAAAAGTTTTAAAATGCAAGCTCTTGATATTCCAAATAATTTTGCAACTCTTTGAGATCTTGATAGAGCCCAATGTACCCAATAGTACCTATATCAAAACCTAAGCTAACTGTAATTACAGAATGAGATCAGCCCATAGGAAGATGATTTGTAAATTCTGATTATATGTATTAGAGTTAGCTCTATGGAACTTTTTTTTGCCATTGCCCCTTTTACCAATGTCATCTGGAAATTGGCTCAGCCAGTGTAATGGCATTACTGTACCAATAGTCTTCACTTTCCTAAGTGTTATGAAAAGTTTCTGATGTATTCCGCTTCAGATTCCAAATTATTGAGATCATTGCAGAAGTTGAGACCCCTCGGTAGTCCTAATCATCTTGCTTGAATTTTCTTTCCCCATCTCATTCCCCTATATCCTTCTTCACTTCTCACCTCTGCCTGGTCACTCGTTGGAGTCCCTCCTCCTCCTTGACATCCTGGAATTCTTCTCTTACATAGTTTCTATGATGGATTATTGCTCTCACCACGGAATTTCTGCTGACCCTTTTCCCAAGAGTTTGATCCAGATACTAACGTCTACTTCTCCAATCTATTCTTGAATTTACTGCTCCATCCTGACCAAGTACCCATCACACTACAAATTCCATCCCTCCAATCAGCACCACTGGATAAGTTGTGCCTTGGTCTGCCCCACCTCCCCATTCCTTGAAGGTAGATCCCTCCCTTCTGCTGATCTGATTCTGACATCCTTTTTTTGGTCACACTGGTCTGGAGAAGTATCAGATTCCTCAAGCTGTGGTCTCTTATGAACTAATGCTTCTTTACAATGTGCTATGCAAAAACTCTAGCAGCTGGTATTGAAGATTATTGTACATGTTAAAATTTTTCAGTCTTTTTAACAGAACGATCTCAGTATTTTCTCTGTGTTAAAGGCGTCTCTGCTTATGCCTTGTATGTGTTCCATGCCTATCAGAGTGGTGATGTATAATTTTGCTTTAACAATGAAAATATTATCCCATAGTAAAATGTCATGATACTTTACACATCATATCTTCATGGCACTGCTCTTAAAAAGGGCATTATGTCTAGTCATTAGGATTTTTTCCTATGAACTCCCTTATATTTCATAATTGAATTCAATAAAAAAAAGCATTGTCCATATGGGACAGGCTTGTATGCTTAAGAATGTTGCAGTGAGATGGGAATTATCTGCAGAGGTATAAAGTTTCCCATGTTCTTAATTCTGCCCCCATGCCAAATGTTAGTCTCTAAATCGATCCCTTGGTAACCCAAATACCCAAACTATATCTACTTGATCCTAAGGAAATAATAGTAAAAATCCCTTAAAATTAGATCCTGTAGATTTCAAAACTTAAAATTACTAGATTTAATCACACTAATTTCACAGTGGAAACATGGATCAAAAAAGCAGCCTAGGGCCAGAAAGATAATACAAAGATAAGGCACTTGCCTTTTCATGTGACCCATCCTCTTTTAATCCTGGGCACAGCCTGTGGTCCGATAAACACCACCAGGAGTGATCCCTGAGCACAGAGTCTGAAGAAAGCCTAGAGCATAGCTAGGTGTGGCCCAAACTTATCCAGCCCCTCCCCCCAAAAAAAGATAGTCCAGGAGTAATATACGCTTCTATGATAGTGGTGAGATATTTTATGCTTATTCAACTTAAAGGAGTTGATCAGGACATATAAGTGTTACAATAATTGTGAGCATTATTCAGAATTCTAGGAAAATGGAAAACCAGTGTTTAGGACCAAAGAGTTCACATACAAGGACCATCCCTGGCACTCTGTGACCACTTGCACATTGCCCAGGTTACCTCTGGGCCTGACCACTGACCCTTGCACAAGGCCAAGTGTCTGAGGGCCTAGTGTAACTGAGACTAGCTCCCGGAACCCCTGAACACTACTTAGAAGATCCCTCCAACTCCCACTCCGCTATGTAAAAGAAAAGATTCACTATCCATTGGCCATTGTAGTCAATAGGACAACTGTCACAAGGCTTCCTAAGTGGAGCAATGTTCCACTGCTCTAGGCACAAGAGTAGAATCATGCTGAAAGCAGTTGATCAGAATGAGGGGACAGTTACAAAAAGGTAGTGAGATAGCTTTAATAGATACGGTAAGTAAAAAATAATTCATGTCAATGATAAAACATGATAAAGTTTATTAATTTTAATAAATTTTAAAGAGAAGATAAAATTTATTAATTTGATATTTCATATAAAATGAAAGGGCACTACCTACTTAGATTAATATTTTCTGAGCATGAACGCTTAGAATAGGACATTCAACATACTCAAATGATCTCTATGATATGTGTATCCAAAATGCCTCATCAGTGCTTTTTGAAACACATTTTCATGATCTGAAAACCATATATATATTCTACCCAGAATCCCCCTAACAATTCAGAAAACTCCTGTAGGAGCTTCAGAGGATGACTGTTACCTCTGCAGGAAGAAAGCATGTGGTCCCCCTACACAAAGCTGAAAACTCCAAAATAGCCAGTAAAATGGATCATGAAATCACAGGGCTCCCACACACTCAAGCTGGTTCTTTTCCTTAAAGTTCAGTGTTAGGATTTGTTGTTTGAGTCAGAATTATGTCATTAACTGAATTTAGTCAGTACTGGCAAATCTATAGATGTTTTTCTGTGGTCAGAGAGATAGTGTAGTGAGTAGGTTGTTTTCATGGCATTGGCCAACACTTGTTCAATTCCCGGCAACATATATGTCATCCCCAGAAGTGATCCCTGAGCACAGAACCAGGAGTAATCCCTTAGTACTGCCAGGTATGGCCAAAAATAATAAATGGAAGCTTTTTGCTGAAACAGAAATCATCAGTATATAAACCACAGTGTACTTTTCTGTACCAGAAATTTTTGCATATTCATTAAACTGCTTTGAGTATTTGTGGTGGTCACAATGATACCAGGGTAATTAGCATTGGTCTTTTATTTACACAAATGTGTTGTCCATAGTAAGATACCAATTTTCAAAAGCCAAAGGCATTGTTTCTCCTCCAGTTCTACATATTTTCTGTACCCTACACGTTTTTTTTCTTCTGCACTCTTCTTTCCATAGTTTCAGCTGTGCAGACCTAGAAGATACTTTTTTTAAAGGAAAGAGTCGAGGGAAAGTCACTTCAAATTACAGAATGCTCCAGGAAAGTAAAATGTCTCTTCAATTAAAGCTTTTGAGAACCCTCTGCATAATACTTTTGCCAGACAAGGCATGGGTTGGTGTTATTGCAACTTATGCTGTGACAAAGTGCCATAATTAGCACATTGGTGTAATTTACCACTGTTTCATTAAAGCTGATCGCCTAACTACCTGGGAAGTTAACATGGCTTCTTGAGTACTTGACCTGCCTTATTTTTCTCGCTATCACTGCTCATAGAAATTGAGCAAAGGTATTCATTTCTGGCACAAAAATAATCCTGAGAAAAGTTATAACTTTTGGGAAAATAGGCAGGTTTGCTCCATTGACTTCTCGGCTCTTCCCATCTTTAATTGGCTTGGTTTTATGATAAGAATTCATGTGACACATCAGATAATCTGGCATTCAGCTAAATTCTTAACAATTTGTAAATCAAATCATATTTATTTAATTTATGCTATCAATCATTTTTCTTTTGAAACTGGCTTTAGAAAGTAGAGGGTAAAAGAATCCATTAAGGTATGCCTATTTTGGGGTTTGGAATTCTACACATTATGTGGGAAGAGATAGTGCACGCCATTGAAGCTGCTTGAGGTAGGGTTAAGGGGGGCAGAGTTAAAAAATGACAGAAATAGACACGCAAAAGTCAATGACTCCCTCCATGCCATAAATGTGACATCTTTTGTATTTTCAGTTGCTGGTATAGGAACATCCGTTTGTGCTTCCACTAACCAGACCTCTCCCAACTCTGTGCATTGACCAACCACCAACCCATCAGCTCAGTCTTCTGACCTGGGGGCAGGGACTGGTCCAGGGTAAATCCATTATTTTATATCATTAGATAAATCCATTATTCTATATCATTAGGGAAATCCGTTATTCTATATCATTAGGAAATCCATTATTCTAGAATACAATATTCTAGATCATTACCAAAGAATTCCTCAGAAAAAGAGACAGGTCTAGAGATAAGCCATGAAACATGCTTCCAAACCACTTCCAAACCAGTCATCCGTAATACCCTCTTACCAAAGGAATCCTAGAAGACAGTAAGACTTGCTAGATTTGGGTTCTCTTTTAGGTTCCGAGAGAGGATGGGTGGGCTTTATCATCTTTAATATTCCTCTCCTACTAGCTTGTCAGAGAAACTTTACGTTAAGGAACTCCAGCAAAACTACATGTTAAGGAACTGTAGTCAATTAAAGTGACTTTCCACAAGAGACACCTTAAGCTAAATTTGCAACATAGCTAAATTTGTCTCTGTGATTTTTTTTTATTATTCGCAGTTCACAAATACTAAAATGAACCTTTTGTGGATTTGATTATAGAAACTTTTGCTTTAATATTTCAGCCTTCGGGGCCAGTGGGTAGTTTAGCAGTTAAGGTGTTTGCCCTGCACTCGGACAGCACAGGTTCGATCCCTAGCGCCACATATGGGACCACCTAGTCCCTCTAAAAGTGATCCCTGAACACAGTTGTGTGTGCACATCCTCCCTAAATAAAGCACACACACGCCGCACACACACACAAACAACTTTAGTCTTCTTGGAAGTGTATGTGCCCTGGTATATTCCGGGGCCCTTCTGTCTCAACTACAGCCTCAAGAGAAAGAAAGAAAGATATGTATGCATATATAGTATTCCTGGGTTTCCTGTCATCCTGGAATAAAAATGCCCATGTTTATGAGTTAAAGGGAAAGAGGGCGAAGATGTCTATCTGGCAGAGAGGGAGAGACAGCGAGGAATACGAGGGATGACACGGAGTAAAATTCAAAATCATAAGAATTATTATGCCCCCAACCCCCACCCCTGTAGAGAAGCAGGCAAAGAAAAGGATGGAAGGGAAATCCCAACCGAGAGCAAGCCCCATCATCCCGAGCTCTGGGGCTTCCGTGTAAGTGGAAGGGAAGCCTGCAGATGCTCTGGGTCGGAGACGCAAAACCTTCCCATGACGTTTGAGAATGAGTTGTCAGGACAAGTGAGACCCACACGCAGCCAGAATGGTCCCAGCATGCTTGTTGCCTTTTTTGTTTGCACAGTAGCTGTCAATCCCAGCCTCGCAGGTAGTGGAACCCAGCAGGAAGAGGGCGGGACCCAGCAAAGGAAGCCTGAACTGAGAGCAAATTTAAATTACTGAGCCTTCCCCCTTCTTCTTTTTTTTTATTTTTCTACTCTGCGACAAACTGAAAAGATTCCAGCACGCTAATTCTCACCACCCTGCTTCTTCTTCTCTGCCTTATTTTCCTTTTTTTTAGTTTTTCTTTCTTTTCTTTCTTTTTTGTCTCCCTGCTTCCAGGATAATTAAAAGAGAAATCTATAAAGGCAGCATTGCTGTGAAGGAGTTGGTGCGGCAACGTGCTGGTAAGAAAAATGAATTTAATTTTTAATCTTTTTCTTTCCTTTTTTTATTATTTCTATTATTATTTTTTAAGCGCTGAAGGCTTTGTCTAATGCAGTCCTGAGCGTGGCTTCCCTGCCGTGAGGGGTTCGCATAGAATGAAAAGGTGTAATTGCCTGGTCTGTGACCTTCCAGGAGCGCCAGCATCACCGTGTGACTGGCGAGCCACCGGAGTGGCAGCTGGGCTGAGCTGGTGGCACCGTGGCACTGCATCGGGGAGGGTCTCGAGGTGGCGTTCCAGCGTCCTTCCTGTTGGGGCAGAAGCCGTTGAGTTGCCCCCAAGTTGTGGGCTCCCAGGCATGTGCTGGTTCTAATAGGTTCGTTACAAACCGTGGCTGTGATCTTGTTTACTGGCCAGGCAGGAAGCGCCGCAATGAAACTTTTTCTGAAGGAACCTTGTAATTATCCTCGACTTTCCTGTGTCCAGATAATGAAGCCGACTCCAGGGAGCTTTGAGTCAAGTTATTTTAATCCCTTTCATCCCTAACTAGTCAGGACTTCATTAGGCAGTCAGCTGCGGAGAGCCTACATCATTTGGGGGCCTTGAACTTAGATGCCAACTCAGTTCTTTGAGAGGATGCATTTGCACTGAACCAATTAAACTCAACAAGTATTTCCATAGACTCAGCCTGGGACGGGACTGAGAGAGGCCTGTGCCCCCAGCTATCGGGAGAGACAAACAAAATGGGCTAATTCTGCAGTCCATTCTTACCACTGATTGCATCCTTTTACGGCACAATTCAGAATGCAGAATCATTGTCTATGAGATTAAAAAATTCCCAGGTTGAATTCTGTCAGTCATGATGGTGCTTCGGTTTGTTCTATGCATATGAGTTTTGCTCATGTGATTTTAAGCTCTGGCTAGTCCACTTTAGGTTGAATTTGAATGCTAGAAAGAAGGTGGTGGTGGGGGACAGACATTTCTTCTTTCTTTCAGACCGAACAAGTTATTTGAGAAAAAAATTCATATGACAAACTTTATTTGTGCTCATGAAGATTCTAGCTGGAAAGTACGCACAAAGGTGGAGGCTAGTCAATGAATGTATTTGTATTTGAGTAAAGACACGCAGGAATGGAGCCTTTTTTAGTGCATATAAAACATCCGGGGGTAATATTTTTTTCCTGTGCACTGTAATTAGTAAAATAGGATAGTTTTTTTTGGTCTAATTTTCCCATTTTCACTTTTTATTCATATAAATATCAGTAATGAAAAGATGAATGTAATTGCTAACAAGAGATTATGGTAACCAAATATCCCTTAAGAAGTTTTTATATGGAAAACTTTCCCGTAGAAGTTTAAGGATGGTATGCCATTTCTCTCTGATCAAAAAATACAGCATCCCAGCCACTGGAAATATTTGTCCCTGTTCCCTGCAGCAATTCTGTCTAATTCTGTCATTTTAACACTTAACAGCTTTCAACTCTTGTCTTCCTCTGGTTTCCACTCATGCCCCCCAGTTCACTGGAAATGTTTAAGAAAACCTCAGAACATTAGAAAACGTCAATTGTTACATTAATTTCTGCCTCAGCAAGAGGAAATACTATGGACTTGAGAGTTCTGTATAAAATCCGTTTATCTCCAAGTAACTGTCTATTAGGAACATTTCAGTTATAATTGGAATAAATTGTTGCCCAGTAACAGTCAACTCTGCAGCCTCTTTCATGGGATTCGCCACAGAAAATAGCTGCATGCATGTGAAACCACAGCACTTGGACTTTTTTAAAATCGATTTATGTCTTTATGATTTTCTCATGTGACTTAAAACTTCTTAATTTTTTGACACAAATAACTCTTCTTTGAAAATTTCTCATTAACCGAAATCCCATGTGTGAAGAGCAGAGTCTCACAGATCCTTGAAAACACTTTCTGATTCAGAATAAGATCAAGCCAGGTTGTACACAATCTCTCTGAGAATGTTAACAAGACTCTGGACCAGCAATATCATTCTCTGTAAGAACTGTCATCATGAGCAAAACAGAACAGACAATTATGGGTTTCACTATCATTTGAATTAGTAATCAAGCTCATAATTCTATAGATTGCTGCAGATTATATCATTTTCCCCCATTAATAAAATATAGAAAAACTCTGAAATTACTTTCATCGGATTTTACCAGATCTAGTTTTGTTTTGTTTTATCAGTAGAAATGAACCAGTAATAATCCCAAATCTGGATATCAGCATACAGAATGTGGGAATATCTTTTCTTTCCTTGTTGAGGGGCGATGACATTCTAGTTCTATGAGTGAGGCTTCTTTGAGCATGGTTCAGCATTTTTTATTGACTTTTGTGGCATTTGGGAATAGTTTTCACCTTATAATTGCATAGGTGTTGAAATAGAAGTTACCCGTGGTGAGAGAAAATACTGTTACTTTGCATACAGACAAACCATCCAAATTATATGTGATGTTTGAAAGAAATGATTAAGGTGACACCAAAGTATAAGTAATACTTGCTGAAAACACGGCGTTTGACATTTACTTGGCTCATTATAAATGTTCACTGAGCATCAACTATGTCAGAGTCTACAAGAAACTGAAAAAATGTAGGAAACATGTCTTGGTCATCAAGGGAATTTAGTGTCATAGAAGTTAACTGGTAATCTAGAAAATGTAATTTGATTAATCAACCTATGATGAACTGAGCATTTTTAGGCTCCTGGGATTGAGATAAAAGCGTAACATGTTTGCCTGACCTCTTCCAACAGGCTTACTCTCTACTTCTCACATTGGTTCCAGTTCTTTTTGCATAGCTGCATGCACTTTTCCCTAAATATTATTATCATCATTGTCGCCATCTGCAATGCCTGTATTTTATTGTATCCAAAAAGAAAAAAAGCAAGAAACACTGGAGTTGGATACTAGGAGATAAAAACCCTAAACCAAATCACTGGTTTGTGCCTTGTCTTCCTCCACTTTTGTGTCCCCAGTTTTATGAAGACAGAAGTGGCCCCATCCAAAAGTAAGTTTTCAGTTCAGCCTAACTAAAGATGAGTCAGTTGGAAGAAAGAAGAAAAGGAATGGAAGGCCAGTCACTTAAGGTCACTTAAGTCAAGTTAAGAAAACTGTGTACATAATTTACAGGTGCCAGCCTGCATTTGTGCTGAGCTGGTGTATTTATACCAAACACTTGATTTTGTCCTCTTTTTTCTCTTTGTTCGCATGGCAAAGCCCACAAGAGCAGAGAGAAACATCGTGACAGAACAGTACGTGGAAGTAGAAAGTGCTGTTCTGCTGTCTGTTCAAATGTTTCCTACATGTGACCCAAGGAAATAGAGATTCTGTGCTTAAAACTAATTATATCCAGCCACGCTTTCCTTAAACTCATAAAAAAATTATAATATACCTATTAGCACCTAACACTTTAAGCTATTTTTTAAAAACCCATTGTTTATAACTTGTACATCTGTTCTATAAAATGTAGTATAAGTGTAATAACGGGGTATTGTATAATGCCTATTTTTAACTTTTTTCTACCATGTCACTCTTGTATTTCCTGAGTAAATATATAAATTCTTGTTATCCTTTAGTTTCTTCCTACTTCCACAGCACCTTTTACTTTCTATTTACGCAGTACCAAAAATATAGTGATATACATAATTACATATGAGAAAAATATTTTTTTTTCTTATTCCCATCCAATTAATCTTTCAGAAAACCCAGTTGGTTGAAAGAGGAAAAGAAAGATGATTTTTTCTTCCAGTGTTTCTACTGGAAAAGTAATAAGCCTAAAGGTGCTGTGATTTTAACATTTATTTATTTGTTCTAACGTTGTCCCTAAAATTTCAGCTCTTTAAGGCACTGACAGACCTCTAGTTAAAGAAGCTAGAAATTAGTGGTGCCTGCTCACAAGAAATTTGAAATATAAGACACTATGACTCTCAGGTTGTTTCCAGATTCTGGCTATTGTGAATAGTGCAGCTATGAACATAGACGTGCAGATAATGTTTCTGCTGTGTGTGTTTGTTCTCCCAGGGTATGTTCCCAGGAGTGGTATTGCTGTGTCAAATGAGAGCTCAATTTCTAGTTTTTGGGGGAATCTCCATATTGTTTTCCAAAAAGGCTGTACCAGTTGGCATTCTTACCAACAGTGGATGAGAGTCCCTTTCTCGCTGCATCCATGCCAGCACTGGTTGTTCTTGCTCTTTTGGATATGTGCCAGTCTCTGTGGTGTGAGAAGATATCTCATTGTTGTTTTGATTTGCATCTCTCTGATGATTAGTGATGATGATGTTTTTTGGCCATTCCAATTTCTTCTTTGACCAAGTTTCTGTGCATTTCTTCACCCATTTTTTTTTATGGGATTGACTGTTTTCTTCTGTGAAGTTCTACCAGGGCCTGATATATCCTGGATAAATGTGTAATCCCTTATCAGATTGGCATTGGGTGAATATTTTTTCCCATTCTGTGGGCTGTCTTTGTATCTTGGTCACTGTTTCTTTTGAGGTGCAGAAGCTTTTAATTTCATGTAGTCCCATATGTTTATCTTTGTTTACAATTGTTTTGTTAGTGGTGTTTCATCTTTGAAAATGCCTTTAGCTTCAATGTCGTGGCTGATTTTTCCTATGTTTTCTTTGATGTACTTTATGGATTTGGGTCTGATATTGAGATCTTTAATCCATTTTGATCTGACTTTGTGCTTGGTGTTAGACAAAGGTCTAAGTTCTTTACATGTAGCTGCCTAGTTTTCCCAGCGCCACTTGTTGAAGAGGCTTTCCTTGCTCCACTTCATATTTTTTGCTCCTTTATCAAGGATTTTATTATTAAATTTGAGGCATGTATGTCAGGATGTTCAACTCCATTCCATAGGTCCACACACGTCTGTTTTTACTCCAATACCCAAGAACAAACAACTTGATAAAGAAACTGTGGTACATCTACATAATGGAATACTATACAGCTGTTAGGAAAAACAAAGTTATGAAATTTGTCTATAAATAGATGGACATGAAGAGGATCATGATAAGTGAAATTAGCCAGAGGGAAAGATATAGAATGACTGCATTTATTTGCAAGATATAAAAATAGTATGATACTATTATCCAAAACCAGGCAAAACATGGATCAGGTGGACTTTTCAGTAGGTGGAATCTACCGCAAGTGTGTGGGAGTCAGAGTTTAGGTTAAGACAGAGAAGGGAACAATGTACTAATAATTGTTGGAAATGATAATATCAGCCTAGAAGTGAGCATTGAATGTAAGCAAAGGGATATACATGATTACCTCTAAATGTACGTATTGCAAGACACAATGTATAAGAAAAGGAAGGAGAGAGAAGAGAGAGAGAAAGAGAGAGAAGAGGGAAAGTGCCTGCTATAGAGGCAGGCTGGGGAGGGGGAGGAAATCAGGGGGTGGGAAATGGGCACAGGTGAAGGGATGGGTGCTGGAATACTGTATGACTGAAACCTAATTATGAACAGTTTTGTAATTGCATATCTCATGGTCGCATAATACATTTGTTTTAAAAGACAGTTTGAGATAAATTCACACAAAAATAGGTACATAGTTGCATGTGATGGTAAGTTGACATACTCAAATGAAAATGATGGGGACCAGATCAGATGAACTCAGAGCAAACTTATCTTACTCCTCCAATGTTTAAAAGCAAAAGTGGGTTAATTTTCTGTTTCCTTTGGGTGATGATAAGAAAGTTCTTTGCTGATCTGGATGACTGCCCCATCTTCCTAACTAGTCTCAGGCTTCTAATCCACTCTCTCTTTATAGCCATTTGTTTTTCTCACATATTCCATTCTCTCAACACCCTATTTGTTGATTTATTTTTCCTTTGTTTGTTTGGGGCTACCTGGCCCAGGGCTTACTCCTTTTTTCTACATTTAGGGCTCACTCCTGGCGCCCTCAGGGGACCATATGGGATACTGGGGGATTGAACCCAGGTCTTTTGTGTGCAAAGGCAAAGCCATAACCACTGTACAATGACTCAGGGTCCAACACCCTATTTGTAGATTCAGTTCCCCACCTTCCCTATCCTCCACTCCTCAATTTCTCTCCCTAGAACTTGCCACCAACTAATAGCATATGTCATGTGTGTTGTTTATTGTTGAACTCTCTCCTTTAAAATTGCTGCTCATAAGGTTACATATTTGGGTGTGTTTTGTTGTTGCTTAATTCCTGGCATCAAGATTGACCCAGAACATAGTGAGTACTTGGTCAGAATTTGTAGAATGAATGAATATTGGATGTTATAAAAGAAGTTGCTTTCCCCTAATCATTTGACTAGTCTCTGTGTACCAAGTTGATTCCAGCATCTGGAGATGGGTCTAGAAAGAGCTACAGGCTGGCTCAGAAGTGTGGGTGATGGAGCCAGGGAGGCTCAAAAAAATAAAGTCGGAATAGAGTGATGGAAAGCATAAGATCCAAGGAAACTGCAACCCCAGATGAGAACGCCAAGAGGAACAATGACATCCAGTCGAAGGAGAAGACCCAGTGGGTGGGTTTCATGTGACCGATGGCCAGTGGGGCAGAAATGGAGAGACTTGGGAAGCCCTGTTTTTGTGTGGGATTTTATCCATGAGCATGAGGAAGGGTGGGGTCATCTGGACTAAGTTGGACCTTTCTTCCACTCTGAGGCTTGGCTTTTATAAGGAACTGTGGTTGGCCAGAGTTGTAACAAGCTGACGTAATAAGTCAGTCATCTGAAGGCAAGCAGTGTTTGAGGGGATTGGGAAACAGCTTTATTAAATTTTGTATGATGGCATCATGCACTCTGACATTTTATGTGCACTTTTTGGGGGAACCTTGAACAGTTCCAAAGGCATTAATGAGAATCTACTAAACAGGCCACAGGAAAATAATAAATAAAGTGAAACGGACAAAACAACTCTTTGCTCCTTTTTCATTCTACCGTTGCTGCATGCTCTACCATATTTATAAAAGTGAATGTTTGAAGAACATTATCTCTCCGTCACATTCTCTAAGGCATGCTTTTCTAGCTAGGAGATATTTTGATGAGATGTCTTTCTGACTTTTTATTAAATGTGGTATATTATCTAGCTTGTTAGCATCCTGATTAGAAGGATTCGCTGTATATGTATGCTGGTGGCAGGGGGGGGTGATGCTACATTTCAAGTAGTCTCCCCTTATTTTGAAAGGCATTTGAAGACCATATATAGCTCCAGGGATCAAATGGGCAGCAGCTTTTTGCAAGGCAAGGTTCTGAACCCCTGTGCTAGTTCTCCAGCTTCTGAACTTTCTTGTGTCTGGTTTTTTCTTACAAATACCCTATGGGAAGTTTTTTTCTTCATATATAAGCTTTTATGTTTTGATAATGGATTTTCCCTGGAAACATATATGACTTTTTCTTATGTTTTGCCCCCCCTTCTTATGTTTTGATAATGGCATTTTCTCTGAAAAATATGTTTGCAAATTTGGATTAACCCAAATTACAAAAAAATACCACGTAACTGCTTTCTCTTTACTTTTTGTCTTCTAAGCAACATCTTTCTATTAGAAGTTGACAACAGTTTTATTATTTTCCTCCTAGACGCTTTATCATCTTACTTTGTACATATTTGATTCATTTTATTTTCAATGTTTAGCATGAGATTAGAATCAAGGGTTTTTTCCCATACTAATAAATTATTCTAGTTCTGGTAAAGTATTCCAGAAAAATTTACCTTTTCTCCTATTTAATTACCTTAAACCTTAAATCACTTACATGAATTCAATTGAACATATTAATGTTAGTCATTTCCTGAAATCTCTGTTTTATGCTTCTATGTTCCATATACCTGTGCTTTTATTGATTCCTAAGTATCTTCATTACCCTTGTTTTATGGTTGGTCTAGGAAATTATACCTATTATAAATAATATATATATATATATATATAACAGCAGACCAGACAGCGGCTGCACGGTTCATCAATAAATGCTTTATTCAGAGGTGACTACAAGAGTATGCCACCCGCGCACGGCAAGCCTAGTCAATCTACTCGTGTCGTATTTGATATGCCAAATACAAGTAACATTTATATTAGGTCATTCCCATGACCCAATATAATGGTTTGAGGCCTCTTATGTTTCTGGAGCAAGCAGATGCCTTTTAGTTCTACTAGCATGAGACAGCACATATGGGAGATATTACTGGTGCCTGCTCTAGCAAATAGATGATGAACGGGAAGATAGTGATAGTGATATAAGGAGAGAAATATCAAGGTGTGTATATATATATATATATATATATATATATATATATATACCTCAACCCTTATATTCTCTTTGATAAAGATCACAATCCCAAGTTATTTTCATTTTCATTAAATTTAGAGTTAATTTTTAATTTGTATCCAACAAAAACTGAGCTAAAATTTTTTATTGAGTTTCACTAAATGTAAAAATTCCATTTGTACAGTTGACATTTTTTTTGTTTCCTTTGGGTCACACCCGGCAATGCTTAGGGTTTCTCCTGGCCTCTGCACTCAGGAATTACTCCTGATGTGCCTGGGGACCATATGGGGATGCCGGGATCGAACCCGGCTATCACAGGCCGGCAACGCAAGGCAAACACTCTACCTGCTGGGCTATTGTTTGGCTCCATTTTTTTGTAGCGAAGTTGACATTTTT